>MJUU01004171.1:92621-111536 GCA_002080025.1 Modiolus philippinarum
TAAAACAAAAATCTCAAAACCTAGATCCTCATTGGTTGTCATTTAACAATAAAAAGAACCAGCGTAATATTTATAATGTTCATATTTTAAGTAAAACTAGAGGATGAAATGCCCCCGCGCAAGGTACAGATTTAAAAGTGGTTTCTTAGTATGATGTTTGTGTCTGTAAGACACATATGATGCCCCTGCAAACTTTATTTTGGCTGTGTACCCTCTGTGTCAAAAAGAAAAAAAAAGAAAAATACGATTAAGTTCACCAATGTAAATTTTTTCAGAAAAATACTCCAAAATCAAAAATAGTACTAAGAGGCACTTCTGTAATTTATGTACAAATGATTTACAAAATAAAAACTTCAAACCATTAAACGGTTTGAGGTCTTGGCCAGACAAACCATGTACTCTCTATGAGAAAATCGCAAAAAGACCTATATTCAGCTAGGTATATTTTTAGAAAAATACCCCCCAAATAAAAATCAATATCAAAAGGGACATCTTGGATATACATGTATGTACAAATGATCTATAAAATAAAAAGTTCCTACCATAATAACTGAAGGACGGGTTGCCTGGACAAACTACATGTACTGCTATGTCAAATTCATTAAAAAATGACTAAGTTCAAAAATGTTCATTTTTTGGAAAAATACACCAAAATCAAAATAAATAGCAAAAGGCACATCTTCAATATATGTACAAATGATCTGTAAAATAAAAACTTCCTATCATAAAAACTGTAAGAGATCTTGTCCGGACAAACTGTGTACCCTATATGAGAAAATAGCAAAAACGCCTAAGTTCAACAACGTATATTTTTTCGGAAAAATGGACCAATATCAAAATCAATACCAAAAGGCACATCTACAATATATGCCCAAATGATCTGCAAAAATAAAAACTTTCTACCATAAAAACTGTAGGAGAAACAGCCTGAACAAACTGTATACCCTCTATGTCAAATTCTTTGAAAAAATGACTAAGTTCAACAATGTATATTTTTCAGAAAAACAGACCAATGTCAAAATCAATACCAAAAGGCACATCCACAATATATGTCCAAATGATCTGTAAAATAAAAACTTCCTATCATAAAAACTGTAAGAGATCTTGGCTGGACAAACTGTGTACCCTATATGAGAAAATAGCAAAAAACAACTAAGTTCAACAACATATGTTTTTAGGAAAAATGGACCAATATCAAAATCAATACCAAAAGGCACATCTACAATATATGCACAAATGATCTGCAAAATAAAAACTTTCTACCATTAAAACTGTAGGAGAAACAGCCCGGACAAACTGTGTACCTTCTATGTCAAATTCATTAAAAAATGACAACAATGTATATTTTTCCGAAAAAAGACCAATGTCAAAATCAATACCAAAAGGCACATCTACAATATATGTCCAAATGATCTGTAAAATAAAAACTTCCTACCATAAAAACTGTAAGAGATCTTGGCCGGACAAACTGTGTACCCTTTATTAGAAAATAGCAAAAAATGACTAAGTTCAACGACGTATATATTTCGGAAAAATGGACCAATATCAAAATCAATACCAAAAGGCACATCTACAATATATGCCTAAATGATCTGCAAAATAAAAATTTCCTACCATAAAAACTGTAGGAGAAACAGCCCTGACAAACTATGTACCCTGCTGCAGACGGACGGACGGACGGACAAGGGTAAAACAATATGCACCCCGACTTATCGTCGCGGGGGCATAAAAAATCATGTTTGCACAAAAAGAAACAAACAGCTAAATATTTTAGTAGAGGGAATGAGTTATAAGATATATTAAATTTGTTTAACTATATAAAATTCTTACTTTTTTTGGTAAAAAACTGAATTAAATTGCAAATATAGATACAGTAACTTGCAAATTACATAAAAAAAAAAATCATTGTCTACTTTTGATGAAAAATTATACTCTTGCTATTTTTTTTCAACTCACCATAAGCATATCCAACACATGCTTGCTCAATTTCTTCATATTATATTCCTGCATCTTGTAATGACTTTGTGGCTAAAAATAGAAGTACATGTATAAATCAAAATCTTGCAATTCATTCCACTTCAGAGATAAATGTTTATCTTCCAAAATGGCTAATATTTGCAATATATTTTAAGTTTCTTTTAATTTGGGTCACAACTGAGGCTAATATATTTAATCTTGTTACCAGGTCACAAAAAGAATTTCTACTTCTACTGTTTTGGAAAATAAAGTAAGTGAGAACCAAACCGACAGTCAAAAGAACAAACAATCCATGGACAATGGCAACATCGGACACACTAAGAAACAAGGACACCACTTAAGTACGGGACAAAAAAGAAAATGAAGACACACTACAGATGAACAACACAGACCCAATAAAAACCATGGGTGAGATCAGGTGTACCGGTAGAGTAAGCATCTCCTGCTTTTTATAAGACACCCGCCATGTTGAACATGTCAAATCCGGTAGTAAAGTCGAATCCGATAAAGGAAAAACAAACTTTAGTTGCAGATTGAAAGATCTGTTGTCATCTGGGAAACAGATATCCCATAGCGCTCCACAAGATCGTGATGTCTACCGTAAAACTTCTGTAGTGATGACTTTAAGTTTTAGGTAACGTACCCTTGCTTAAGTAGTCTATTTGTAAGCAACTGAGCTCTATCAAGGAAATTACTGTAATGACCACAAGCCCTTGAGTAGTGAATGAGTTGTGAGATGTAAACTCCATATGCTGGTGCTTTTGGAATGTTGCTAAAAAGAAAAGGGAAGTTGACTATTGGAAAAGTGAAGTAATCGCGTTTGTCATACAGGCTAGTTTGTAATGTACCTCTGTTGTCAATTTCAAGATGAAGGTCAAGGAACGAAGCCAATGTGGAAGTATTTGTAGTATCCTTAATTTCAAGCTCTTTTGGATAGATAAGATGAAGAAAATCACCAAAGCGAGGGTTGTTTAGTGTTAAAATATCATCTTTATAACGGAAGCTGAAATTAAAGGACTGGGCCAGTTTTTTGTCTTTATTTTGAAGAAGCCCTTAGATGAATTCAGCCTCATAAGCATGGAGAAACAGATCGGCTAAAAGAGGTGCACAGTTAGTGCCTATTGGAATTCCAATGGTCTGTTGAAAAACAAGTCCTCCAAACTGGACAAATATATTGTCGATCAAAAACTCTAACATTTTTATCACTTCTTCCTCTGTGTATTTTTTCTGTGATTCTGAGTCATATTTCACAAAGTACATGTATGCTTGTTCTCTACCTATAACAATGTACTTATATCTTCGTTCTTACAGGAGAAACATCTATGAATTATATCTTTCAGCCGAGATTTCTGTTGTTCATGAGGAATGGTAGTATAAAGTGTGGAGAAGTCAACAACAGTCATACGGAAGATAAATATATGTACTACCGGTATATATGAGTATAATATGTCTATATACAGTACATTTGAATGTAAATTCCATATATAAGAATTGCAAGAACTATTTCTTTACGCAAATGAAAAATGTTGTGATTAGCAGCAAGCATATAAATGATCAGGGCACATTTAGAAGCATGATGCAAAAACAATATAACCAAATTGGCTGAGAAGTAGGTGTTTAAACTCCGCAGGTTTATTGATGACTGGGAAAAGGTTTTAAATGTTAGTGTTGATGAATGTTTCTGAATCCTTTGGTGGTTTCAGTCAATAACGGATATAATATTTGTATGATTACCTATTATATAAAAACCTTTCATCTGCTTACTGCATTCTGAAGTTTATGGAATTAACCAACAAATATGTTTTTCTGCACAACTTTTATGAATGAAACCCAGAGAATGGAGTCTCCGTTACAAATAAAAATAAATTGAAAAGGAAGAATAATAGGTTCTTATACGAGACCATATTAAAGATAAGGGATATCTCCAACGAGCGTGAGAAATTCTGTCTTTTCCCAAGTGAAACGAGGGTAAAAGACGTAGAATTTCTCACAAGAGTGGAAGATATTCCGATCTTTAATTTTGGTCGAATATAAGAACCTATTTCTTCCATAAAATACAACAACCAACCCGAAAGAAAGTAAATCTTGCTATTTATGGTGTAGTTCTCAATTGTGACATCAAATCATCCATGGAGTTTATTGTGGTAACAATTGTGATGTTGAACAAATCGTAATGTCGGATTATACAATTACCCGTGTAAGACAGCTTCACACCACCCTGTCTTCTATGGGCTGTCTTACACGGAAAACATCCATTTACAAAAGAATAATGCTTTTTACAAATTAACTGTTATCATCTACCAAGTTGTTGTTTCATAAAACACATTAAGATGATGTTCTGTGATAATCTATCATAAGTTGTATGAATGGCATCATACAATGACAGGAAAATAGTCTAAGAGTACACATTACACTGACTTTTTGAATGAAATTTAATCCAATACCACGTTTACTTGGAATGCGCAGTTCTGCACATGTGTTCTTTCAGTTCCAGTTCCAGCGACCAATCGAACGAAAAGGAGCACAAGAATAATTTTGTCAAAACTATTTATATACTTTTAATTTTACTAGACTATTGATCATTAATTTTTTGTTTTCAGTGTCATAAATTGAATAATATAACTTTTAAAGACAGTTTATGAAAAAAATTACAACACCAGTTGTTAATCAATAATTTCTAGAAAGACTACTTTTGTCAATTCAAAGACGATTTGGGTATGAATTCAATGCTCAAACCTCAAAAAAAAAATTGTCTGCCATGTATATGTTGTTAGTTTGTATCATTTGCAAAAATCCAGCACATTTTTCTTGCAAAAACTGTTAAAATCTTTTATTGTTTCTCAAAAGATTCTTTTGGTTTCCACATTGAATTCTGTCTGCACCACCTTTTTTTTCGACGTAGAGCATACTAGATGGAACCTTTACCGAACTTTGTTCCATTCTGTTTTATTGTCACTCCCTGGTGTTCCATTAGTTCAGAACACTCTGAACCTTCCAACCGAACGCCACCCTAGAATTAAAAGTCACTTTGACTAATGACAAAAACTACCCAGAAATTAGTGGTGTTCAATCGGATGAAAATACCAACCGATTATATATCATAATCGGTTAGGCTTAACCGACCGACTATCAGTTATAATTGGTTATTCTGCGATTCCTCCTTTGATTTTGCTTAAGTACTTTTGAATATGTGTCTACAGTATGAAGTGCTTGCTTTTCATTAGAACTGATGAATATATTCTTATATTCTAAATGGTTTCGTTTGTAAATGTGAAATTTGTACATACAAATGTACACAATAAACCATTAGTTCCTTTGCTTAATTTAGCCTCTCCCATAAATTTATGGACTACCTGAAGACTGTTTTGACCAAGTTTGGTTCTAACTGGCCTATTTGTTTTTCAATTGGGAAGATCTTTGAAATTGTTCCAATAGAATCCAGTGTTAAAATACTAAGTATGATTCACTGGCAGCCAACATGAAAGAATCAAAACTTGCTGGACATATTATAAATTGAGTCTATCTGAGGTGCGTTGTGACCAAGTTTTGTTGCAATTTTATTGAGAGTTTCAGAGAAAAGGATTTAAAAATATGTTCCCATAAGGTCTGATGTTAAACTATGGTCCCTGCTGGTGGCCATCTTGTTTATGGTATAGAATTTTATGAACACGGGATAACCCAAGGTTTACTGTAACTTTATATTTAAGTTCCATTTGGGCAAGCAGTTTGTGAGAAGAAGATCTTTATATATGTGTCCCATAGGCTCCAGTGTTAAATTATGTTCCTTTCTAGCGGCATCTTTGAACCCTTAAAACAACATTTTATATAGGAAACACCCAAGGACTGTTGTAACCAAGTTCATTGTTCCAATTGGCCCAGTAGTTTCAGAGGAGAAAATCTTTAAATCAAAATGTTCATGACGGACAGACAAAGAAGAAGGACAATGACAGATGATGGAAAGACTAGGGAATGACAGATGCAAAGTGATGGCAAAAGCACATCCTGGTTTGAGCAAGCTGAGCTGAAACTGATCAAGGAGAGCAAGTTTTCAAATATATTAACTTTTCATGGCCTTCCTATTTTTTCCCTAAAGGTCACATGTACTTTTAGTTAACCGATTATCAATCGATTGAAGAAAATCTCAATCGATTAATCACATCTGGATAGTCAACCGACCGATTTGAGACATTTTCCGATCATCGGAACACCACTACCAGAAATATTCAGATTCTTACCCGCTTCTTTTGCCATCTGTGGGTAATCAAAGTCATCTCTACTTCCTGGCTTTTCAAACTGTAAATACAAAATACAATATTTATATGATACATATTTTTATGAATATATTTGCATCCATTCATGTAATCCTCTTTTAAGTTCAACAGCTGCTTCAAACAAAAAAAAAAGAAGTTTTCTGGACAGATTTGATCTCCATGAATGGAGTCCAAGAAACCTCCACTCTGGGCACTGGCGAGTTTTGTGGAAGTGACAGTCTTCCTCCTAATATGGAAGAGTTAACAGGCATGATAAAATAAGGTACAGTAGAACAATAATGGCTAAAACTGCCATAACTCCAACACCATGGATGCCTTGAAGCCTTTTTGTGGTTTTATGGTCCCTTTAATTTGTACAAGTTTAAACATACTTTGACCTTGATGTCTCAAGTCTCAAACATCCCTTTGCCTTGAACTGTTTTCATGGGTCCCTTTGGTGTTGAATTTGACCTTAAATTCTGTTTCATGTTATCAGGGTGTCAACAAGAGATCAAATCAAATCTATTTTAACCTTTTTTTTTGGGGGGGGGGGCAGATGACGTTTTATCTGTATAAAAAAATGTGACTAAAAATAGGATTTTATTCCACATCTTTCTGGTTATGTTAAAACAGATTTAAGTGAATCAACACTAATACAGAGCATTTTCAATTGGGGCACATTGCAAAACTCGAGTGATATGCAAATTTGACTTCGATTTTTAAGCCAAAATATTCTTTTCTCAGCCTATTTTATTGTGGGGTCATGATTTAAATTGACGAATTTATATCATTCACTTTCCCGTTAAATATGGTACATGTACAACTAGAAACCTCTCATCATAAGAAAGTTACCTACCAAATATGAACACCATACGACTAAAAGCCTACCTTCTAGCTGCAAGGTTTAGGTTTTTCAAAAACTGCCCTAAGGGCAAGGTCAAGATCAAAATGACATTAACTATAGTACCACAAAAAAGCTCTCATCACAAGGAAGTCACATACCAAATATTAACATCCTAGCTCCATAGGTCTCTATTAAACAACAAGGTTTAAAGTTTTTGCTGACCATGCTCAGGACGACATTGTGAGAAATGACAAAAGCTCTCCGAACATTCGTCCCGGCAAGCTAAAAATTGTGGACTGACAGACAGACTTAACATGCTCACCAGACTGTAAAACTGAGGTCACAGGCAAAAGCCATACAGCAGACTGTCATGTACTATCCAAGCCTAATCCACATGCCAAATATCAATGACCTACTAGTGATAGTTACTGAGAAACTGACCTTAAAAAAAGAAAAATATAACATTAAAGAAATATGCCTCTGTCGTCAAATATTGTATGCCTATGTATCTCTTTTGGTGCCTTTTGTTGATGGCAAGACAAAAAGTATTCCCAAACAAAGTCAACGCCAGTCAAACTGGAAAGTGATTACACAATACAACTGATAATTTCCATGTTTCAAATCCTTCGCACTTATACAAGACAAGAAATATTTGAAGGAAAAAATTGTGTACAGAGAAGCAGAAAGACAAAGGGAAAACAATAGGGCACTAGCATGCATCTAGATGCTGGGCCTACTAATATAATGAAAGATATTTTGGCTATTTTTTACCCCTTCTGGCTGTCTAAATCGATGACAACTTTTGCATTTTCATAAAATATTTGAATCACTCTCATTAAACTTTCTATGTAATTGCTTTTCTATAATGCTAAGGTCTGTTGTTGGCTTACTGAAGACATAAGTTATATATTATAATAAAATAAATGAAAGATAATATATTATTATATTACACAAAAAGTCAAAAGAAACACCTACAATGGCCTGAAAATGTCATTACATGCTACATTTCACAAAGGAACTGTACAAGAAAAACACAAAGTTAACGACAGGATAGCCAATCTCTACCAGAGAGTGAACTAAGTATTTATGTATATTCTTCTGAACTAACTTTGTGTTTTAATCAAATGCAGCCAAATTCTCCCTGGTTCAAATGAAGCAGTTAATTTTTTTAAACAAGATTTATCATCAAAAGAATAATCTGGTTTTATTAGACCTGAAGATTTGAAATATTGTACACCAAAGATTCCTCAGAATGGACAGGAACAATATATTACTACTACAAATAATACTGGTAGTAGTCCCTGAAAGAGCTAATGATTTACATTTACCTGTTATTTGTATGAGTTTTCATTGATCTTGTATGGCAAAATATTTTCATTGGTACTGCAGAATACCAAAAAGATTGGCAAAAAGTAATAAGCTACACCTACTTTGTCAATCAGTGAATCAATGTAAATAAAGAAATATACATCTGTAAAAACTATTAGGACCGTACAAATTCTTTAACTAATCAATATGAAAAAGAATGGAAATGGGGTAAATGTCGAGGAGACAACATCTCATATCCAGGTTAAAACGAACAAAGCATCTAGGGGTCACCATACGGTCTTCAACAATGTGAGGAACCTCACACCATACAGCAAGCCCTAAATGGCCTAAAAAGGTAAAAAGTGAATAAATCAATGGAAACAAACCACATCCAATAACCCAAATATCAAGAAACTAAAATTTATCATGTTTATAAGAAAACAAGGACAAGCCAATGACCAACATATTCCTGACTTGGGGCGAGCATAAAAATTGCGGTGGGGTTAAACTCGTAGTCAATAGTCAATTTCAGTTTCTTGAAAACTGATTTCATTATGATTATTGTCATGATTGTTCAAATTTTTTCTATCAAATGATTAAGTTAATTACTGATAAAATAATAGAAGTTTAGTTTCTGATACTTCAAATATTGTCTCAAATATTAGAATCACCCAAAAGTGGGCTTGTTATGCAATTACTCCAGTCTGTGCCTTTAGCCACTAGCCCTAAGCCCGAGACTAGTAAAAGCAGTCTCGGGCTAGTTAAAATTTGAAGTCACTAGCCCATTGGGCTAGTTAAAATTGTGCCTTATTAACAAAGAATCTTCTATAAGGGCTAGTGAAATTGAGTTCGGGCTAGTACAACATAGGAACTTACTAGCCCCTTAGGGCTAGTAAATGAAAAAGTTTTTGGGACAGACTGATTACTCAGAAATATAAAATATGCGGTTATTTTGAACCCTCAGTGAATTTTTATTAATAACAATATAACTTTGACTTGACTTACAAGTTAGTCGTATTATTTCACATTAGTTATCTTGTAAGAGGCAAAGGGGAACAAATAACTTAAAAATCAAAGATACCATTCCACAAAAACCTGAACCTATGGGGACATGGTTGAGGCACTGCGCACGCCATGGACTTTCAACTACAATAGCTGACAACACTGTGGGTTAATTCCTGATATGTCCAGGTTTCAAGGCACTTACCCTAACTCCGAGCCAGGTTTCCCTGATTTTCCAGCTTGGAACTTTGGGCTTTCTTCCTCCACAAGCCTTGCAACCATGCAAGATTAGGTCACAATAGGGTTTAACAGTCATTAATCTTGCAATCAGTTTCAAAGCTTGTATAGAGCTTATTGTTCATTGTTGACTTGTCATGGACTAAAATACAGAATAATGACTGCAAATTTAGCCTTTTAGGAGAGTGCTTGCATACTTATCTAGCCTGTTGCAACTGTACTTTATTGATCTTTTGTTTGTATATTGTTTTATACATTATATTACATGTATATGCTTTCGTTCAACAATGTTAATTGCACATTGCTATGAAACAAATCAATAACTAATTTCTTCCATTCATAAGTTAAAGGTTTTGAAACATCCTATATGCCTGTTCATGACTTACAAAAATTATGTAGTTTTAGCTTGCTGCAAAAAATTATTCTAATCTGTGGATCAAACACATGAAGCAAGTTCTTCTTCCTTGGCAAACAATAACTGACTCTTTCATTTAAGTTTAAAGAAGTCATATTATTTGATTTTCATATTCTCCCTGAAAAATGTGAGTTCAAAGGTCAAACTATAAAAATAGACTAGTAAAATGCAAGTGGCTATTAAAGATTTAAATGAATTTTATGGCCTCCTGTATCTCGTAAATAAAAAATATAAACAAGGAGGATAGACAATATGTAAGCTTATTATGGTGACACCTTTGTCATTCCAACACCAACTACATATGCACGTCGTCGCGTGCTTTTGTTTACGCCTGTAGAGGCCATTTTGACAGATGCTTGATGTCCCGGATGAGAACTATTTTCAGACTCATCCAGGACGTAGATTCCTCCGAGTGTATGTTTGTTCATTGATTAGACACTGTCTATATAAAATCGTGCAATTCTGATTTGAATAAAAGTTTTTTAGAAATATTTAGAAGGCACAGCAATACTTCTTCTGATCCAATTTGACTATAGTGGGAGTTGGAATTATGAACTTTTTTAGAAAGCGTATTTTTTGAAGTAGAGTGAGAAGGTTATAGTAATTTTGGCGCGGGTCATTGTTGTGATTCTTTAATAATTTTCCAATTTTTCCTCATGTCATGATTTTTGATTTATATCAAATGGATTTGATACATATCATTGTTATTTGAAAAATTATAATAAGACACAAAAACTCACGAAATTTTGTTATAGAAAGCAAAAGACTCGTAAAAATCTGCACAGGTAAGTGGTAGTTCGGTTCATCTAGAGGGTAATATTTTAGTTAAAAATACATTTAGCACCCTATATTTGATGAAATATGGTACGGCGGTACATTTCTAATATTATCTGTTGAAAAGTAACATGTTGAAATGGGTAGTTACTCCGCACTAGGGGGTAGATTGGCGGTACGTGCATACGCCATGGTGTGCAAGTTTTGAATGACTGAAATTGTAAAGATTTGCAAGTCAATTTGATTTGATTAAAAGCGTTTACACATGTATGCAAGCCTACATCACAAGGTTTGTCAGTGTGTTATTTATACAATGCAGTGGTACTTTAGGACATGATTTGTTGATTGTGATAAAATCAAGGAAAACAAACCAACAAATAATAAATGTTATTACAGTGTTGACTGATTTATGGCAAAAATTTGTATCCATTTCATTAAAAGCAGATTTAGATACAATCAACGTTCATTTATATTGACTTTCTTTTATTTATAAGTTTACTTGTATCAGTGGAAAGTAAATGAAAATTTTTCATGGATTATGAGTTACTTCCCCTTTGACCACAAAATGGCAGTTGGTTCAACAAATAATAATACAGATAGGTAATTATTGAACAAAATAATTAATGACAACAATTAAAAAAAGGTAAAAGCCATCCAAAAAAAACAGACACAAATGTAACGACATAAATGAATGATATTGTTATTTTTTTCTTTTGGATAGTCATCATTTTGAGGTAATGTTTGCAGTTTCTACGGTCAATGCTGATTTCAGTATCAAGATTACTTTTACAAGTACCATAACAGTGTAAACTATATGTAGATTATCATAAATTTAGCAGTAGAATATTATTTATTGGATTTTGATAGGTTTCCTTTCATTGTCCTTCGCAAATAGATTTCAAGTTGCAGCTAGGTCTGTCATTTTTTGGATTAGTGTCTATCCAAATAACTAAATACCGAAGTTACTGTGAATTTACTTTCTGCATATGCGCATTTCGACAACTTATGTCTCATCAGTGCAGATAAAATCTAAACATTTGGAAGACCAGAAACTCAAAGATGTTTAAAAACTGATAGAGAACAAATAACCAATATGATCTAAATGTAAAGCCAAAATCAGCTAAGGACAGAGCTTTGCATGAGGGAGATAAAAGGATAGAATTCTATCCTATGTTACGACCCAGGTGACCAACCTCATGCAATCAAACATTAGTGATCATACCCATGCTAAAAGAATCCTTTTCAGGAAACCTCGTACATATCTTTCTGATCTCATAAAAAACTCTGACACTCAATAGTCTATTTTCATTGAACATTAATTTGATTGCCCGAACTTTTCAACACTTAAATGGTGCCTGAATTTGTTAATTAATCACAGAATGAATTTCCCATTCATAAAATTTTCTGTGTAGATGTATGAATACGGAAGACCGAGGCCTTATTTACATTTGTATGAATGGCGTAAACGTACTTCCCAGGAACCGTCAATGAAATGATGTGGCTGTTTTGAAATAAATTATAAAAGAACAACGCATTGGAAATAAAAAATCAAATTCATTAGCCGTCGAGAATAACGGTTCATTATTTACAATCTACGGAAGACGTAGTGTTTGTTACATTTCTAGTTATCAATGAACGGAAAAGTACGGCTGTTCCACGTTGGCTGTTCCATTATACTTGTTGCGATTGTCATTTTGCAGTGTCTTCTCCGAGGTCCGCGTTCGGTATACATGTAATGGCCGACTGAAAATACTGAAGAAGTCGTACATCAGTAAATACAAAGTATTACCTGGAAACAGTTGTCAAGGTACATATTCCGAATTGACTAAATTCGAAATAGGATCAGGCAGGGGTGTTGATCTGTTGATTGCCGTTTGTCCAACAATGTTCAGTCCGGGGTGTTGCGTGTTAATTGCCGTTGATCAGAGTTTGGTCAAACAAAACTTGAGATAATGTCATTTGAGTATTTACAATGCATAACAGTCATTTTTCAATTGCATGAGAATGTATATCATAGCCCGAATTGAGATGCATTGTTGCACAAAGAGCTTGGCACAGAGTCTTCGTGTGCTTCTTGGACGAATTATTATATCCATAAAGAGCAGGGTATTGCTTTGCTGCTCAGGTCTTGTCAGCTTTTGCGTCTTGTCCGCATTCACAAACCTTTCATTCAGGTCTCTTCTTTAGAATTATATTCAAACTGTACTTGATCAAGATGGTGCTGTCATTGTTTAGTCTATGTTGAGTGTACAGCAGGGAACCCATAATATGTAATAGGTTTCTGGTATAAAATCAAATTCTTCGAATATTTGTCTCTAATGGTTTGATTGCCATTGATTGGCTGGTGTAATCAAATGAAGATGGCAACCAGTAAGTACTTGCTGACTGTCAGAAACTGACAGAAAGCTAAGGCATGTTCTTAATGAGCAAAACATGGTTTTTGTACCTTTCTTGGTTTTGATATCATCATTATAATTAGACCCATAGTAAAAAATGAGTAATTATGCACGACATAGACAGGCAATTATTCATATCATACGTGGACAGTGTACATAAAATATCAATAGATTAGATACTGATCATTGCCATCATAGACACTAATCCACCAGTCCCTTTGGGACTTTGATTTTTTATGAAATAAATAGGCTAAAAGTTGGGAATCTCAAATAATGTCTATAATATATTCTGCATATGAGGAAGATTAAAGACTGGAGAACGAATGTTTTTTCTCCTTCACAAAATTCGTGAATCAAGTAAAATCAGCTTTTAGTTTATGGTCTATGAATATAACCCCAAATGATTTCGTTTACTCTGATAAAATTAGCAAACAGTTATCCCATATATAAAGAAACCCAAACAGGGATATTGCGATTTTACAGTAAAATTTGTCCTGGTTTTGAACTCCAAAAGTATCATATATTTATCTATACTGAAAATCTTGTTCCAATTTATCAAAACTTAGAATTAGTGCGCATGCTTTAGAAATAGAAACAGGAAGTACATGTATAATCGACCACCCCTTTCTACTCGCCAAAGATTCTGCAAATGCTGCAAAAACCTCGTTGCAACTAAAATACATTTTGTTTTGCATTGCAGATGTTTCAAGGAAATTAGGGAAAGATATGCTAATGTTTTAAATAATGACAACAGTTTATCTGATGAAGAATTAATAAAAAATACTTTTAACCCACAAAATTTACAAGAAACCAAAGGTATTTGCACATTATTAAATGAAATGTTCATCAGATGTGACATTGAGTTCAAAAATATTAAAGTCTCCTTCCTCAGATGATGATACTAGACATACTAGGATACTCTTTTCTTTTTTTCTATTTTTATTTGCATATAACTGTATTTTTCTTGTATATCTTTCTTGTATGTTGCTGCTTATATGTGTACTTGGATCACGAATCACATGCTGTATCACTGTGCTATGTCCAATAAAGTTATCTGATTTGATTTGATATCAGGGAATAGGCTTTTTAATTCTCTAGGAGCCAGCAAGGCTACTACTACTGAGAGAGTTGGGGGCCCAACTTAAAATTTAGGAGCCCAACTTTACAAGGAGACAATCCAAGGCTAACTCGTGGTGACTTCAAGATGATGAACAAAAATAAAAGCGTTGATCTGTTTCTTTTTTAACCATGTATTTGTAGAGACTCTGTCATGAGAATTTACTCCATATGTCTGTGACTGATGTCTCTGCATCTTTGTGCTTCCAATGTTGTCATTGCCTTTGGATTATTCTTTTTCGATTAACTGATGGTTTGGATGATTCTCACTTTCAGCTTACATGTATATGTTTTGGTTTGTGGTTTTCAAGCAGTTTTTTAGCTCACCTGGCTAAAGCCAGGGTGAGCTTTTGCCATCACTTGGCGTCCGTCGTCCGTCGTCCGTCCGTCCGTCCGTCCGTCGTAAACTTTTCTTCAAAAATCTTCTCCTCTGAAANTTAAAAGACATAAATTAGTCACAAAATTGCCATCTGCAAAACTCAAATAAAATTCCACTGTATTTTTAGTTTTATATAGAAATCAGAAAATTAGGAAGTGATTGAATTTAAATTTCATTTAATGGATCAGTCTCTGGTAAAGTCCAAAAGGTTGAAAAACACATCATCTTCATCCTCTGAATATCCTTGAAATATTCAAGTTTTTCCTCGTTTGATTTACCTTCAACGGTTCACCGACATCCTTGATCCACCGCCACATGTTTACAAAGTACAAATAGCTTTAAACCAGAAATTGTTATTATTATTCCCTCCAGATTTGGAGAACTCGCAGCTAAAAATCAATACACGGTTTTATTTAATAATTTTTAAGAATGGACACATCGACTAGCGTTTCCTTTGTAAAAACCCCTTTACCCTTTAAATCTGTAAGAAAGAAGGGAAAACTACATCATTATAAACTGGCTATTCCATTTGTTCCCTTCACTCCCTATCATGCAATTAATGGAAAAGCCAAACATTATGCATTATCGACTTCCTGTCTCGTCGTTCGAAAGTTATCGGGTTTTATTACATAGGACTACATGTATGAAAAACTCAAGCATTACATAGTGTAAATTATATTTTTAGATAGTCTGGGAAAAATCAGTTATATTTAGCACATCTCACGAAAAAAAGTCCGACTTGACCATGAATTTTTTGGTCGCCAGTTGGGCAACAGGGACATAAAACAAAAATCGCCCACCATAAATTTTGGTTGCATTTGCGACTGGGTGACCGTTAATCTTAATCCCTGGATGTATAGACTAAAAATCTTTATTTCATTATGATTTCAGGCCAACATTAAAAATATTTTTGTTTCCCCTCCCTGACTGGGTTGTTCAGGTTATGGGTAGGTAGGTAGGAAAATTATTTTATTTTTTCTTCAATTAAAAAAATTTTCTTAAATTTTCAAACATATTCTGATAATGCCTGTTTTACATTACAAACATGTTTTCCCATGCAGCAGAAACATTTAAGTAAAAAAAATCTACCTCCATCATTTTTGTGTCCATAGGACTTTGTCAGTCAGGGCTCTTCAGAAGATGCACTATGGACTAAAGGTCATTTCTGAGCCACAATTTGAATTCTGCCTTGAATATGAATGTTCGCTGCTCAAGATCTAGTGTGTTGTCTAAAACTTGCATTGTATTTGTCGGTTTAGAGATATGTGTTTCTCGATGCGTTGTTTATATATATTGAAGCTTCTACTATTTTTATGCCCCCGTGAAACGAAGTTTCGGGGGGCATATAGTTTTTGGTCTGTCTGTCTGTTTGTCTGTTTAACATTGGATATATCTTTTGAATGGTAAATGATAGGGCTGTCATATTTTGCATGTGTATTCCTTGTGGCAAGACCTTTCAAACGATACCAAAATTTTGGACCTTGTGACCTTGACCTTGACANGTGATGGCCAGTAAAATCTAGATCTTATTCTATTCAATGTTTTATCTCTTCCTAGGTGGGCAGCTATGCGGCAATTATGCAACTTTGTCATGATTTCATGTCTTAGGACTTTTGGGGCAACCAGTTTCGGTTCATGGTTTTCCAAATGTTTTGAGCTAATCTGCACTGATCTGACATAAGTTGTCGAAATGCGCATATGCAGAACCTAAATTCACAGTAACCTCGGTATTTTGTTATTTGTAATGTTTTGGACCCATTACTGTTTTCCCATATTCTGTACAAAATGTTGTTAGTTAGCTGAAGGCGATCCCATTGTTGAAATAAGGCAATCACTTCGTTGTTCTGGGTGTTGATGCTCGGCTTAGAATCGTTTTTCTTCATGTAATCAATTACAATACGGCAAATATTATCTTCCTGTTGGAGTTTCTCTAGATCTGATGTAGTGTATTGTTGTACCCAGTTTGATTGGGTCTCAAGGGAGCTACTATGTGTTTGACCAATCAACAATTCATCATTATTTGCACTGCTGGCATCTGGTGGTTTTTCTGTTATGGCAGCTATAGGACAATCAGTAACCTCCGTTTCGTCTTTACATTGTGGACATTCGCTCCTCTGACATCTTCGTCTAGGCCTTCGGGAAAGACCATCGGCATTCCCATGTAAGGACCCTCGTCTGTGAACAATGTAAAAATCGTAGGTATCAAGAGCCGAAATCCATCTTGCTACCATGCCCTCTGGTTCTTTAAAGTTCTTGAGCCAGGTCAGTGATGAGTGGTCTGTTCTCAATGTAAAACTGCGCCCGTAAAGGTAATGCCTGAACTGTTTGATGAATACTACTGCAGCCAGCAGTTCCCGAAAGGTAGTACAGTATCTCATTTGGGCACGGGACAGGGTTTTGCTCCCATATGCAATTACCTTTTCCGTTCCATTTTGGACTTGGGAAAGAACAGCACCGATTCCATAGGCACTAGCATCGGTGTCTAGGATGAATTTGTCTTCCCTGGTGGGGTAGGCCAATATTGGGGAAGATACTAGGGCATTTTTCAGTTGAGAAAAAGCGTTGTCACATTGTTCTGTCCATCGAAATTTTTCGTTCTTTCTGGTGAGCTGGGTTAGTGGAATCGCTATTGTAGCAAAACCGGATATAAATTTTCTGTAGTACGAGGAAATTCCCAAAAAGGAGCGAACATCTGAAACAGTTTCGGGCTTGGGCCAGTTTCTTATTGCATTAAGTTTTACTGGGTTACATTTTACACCGTGTTCTGACACAACGTGCCCCAAATATGACACCTCATCCTCAAACAAGGAGCACTTCTTTGGTTTCAGCTTCAGGTTCGCTTTTCGAAATCTGGTAAATACTCTTGTTAGATTGTCTAGGGTCTCGGCAAATGTTTTACCAAAAACGATGACGTCATCAAGATAGACTAGGACCCGTTCCCACTGGAGACCACTAAGGACTACTTCCATTAACCTCTCGAATGTGGCTGGGGAATTTGAAAGTCCGAACGGCATGCATTTGAACTGGAAGAGACCCTTGTGTGTTGTAAAAGCTGTCTTGGGTTTATCCCCATCTTTCATTTTAATCTGCCAATATCCGCTGCAGAGGTCCAAACAACAAAAGAACTTAGCTCCTGCTAATGAGTCGAGTGACTCGTCTATCCTGGGCAGTGGATATGCGTCTTTTCTTGTGAGGGAATTTAATTTTCTGTAATCTACACAGGAGCGAACACTTTGGTCTTTCTTCCGGACTAAGACAATTGGGGCAGCCCAAGGGGAGTTACTTGGCTCAATGACCCCTTGTTTCAACATTTTGTCAATCTCCTTTTCTGCCGTCTCGCGCATGTTGATTGGTAGCCTCCGAGGTGGAAGCTTAACGGGTCTTGAAATACCAGTGTCTATCTGATGCTCCACAATGTTGGTCTGGCCGAAAGTTCCATCGGGTCCAACAAAAATGTCGGAAAATTTCGACAATACATTTATTAGTGATTGTCTTTCATCTGTGCTTAAGCGTTTTGATGCCTTGTCGATTAAGGGTTGGAGGTAGTCAGGGAGATCCTTTTTATCCATTTCATAAATGGAGGTATCTGCTTTGGGAGAATTACAATCAACAATTTCTTCAACGGGATGTATTGTTGCAACTTGAATGTTGCGCTTAATAATTTTTGTATCATGAGAAGGATTCATTATGGAAAATACTATTTCAGACCCGGACGTTTTTGTTAAAGATTTTGGCATAATCAAATAATCACTCCCCTTAAATTGTTCTAAAGGCTCCAAACAGCCATCCGTGTTTCCAAGATAATCTCCCCTGATCTCTCCTTTAACAAATATTTCACTCCGGGGTGGGACCTGAATAGTCTCAGAAAGATGGACCCTAGCACACCTTGTGCTATTTTCCCTAAAAAGTTGCAGTTTTACATGTGAGGAACAAAGTGTTCCTTTGCTAGTATCAAATAAAAACCCATTTTCGGAAAGAAAATCCAATCCCATAATTCCAGATAGACCCCCTAATTCAGCAACAATCACTGAATGATGAAACACATGACCACACAAAGAAAGTGTAACTTTTGTTTTTCCTAACACAGACAGTGGTTCCCCATCTGCGGTTGCTAATACTGAAGTGACCTTCGTTAGTTGAGACTCAAAATGAGTCCATTTTTCAAATTCTTCTTTTGAAATAATAGTAGCTGCTGATCCAGTATCAATTAACATATC
>MJUU01004171.1:111847-123685 GCA_002080025.1 Modiolus philippinarum
TACTTAGGACGTCTAAAGTTTCTTTAATACTTTTGACAGACTCGGCAAGCTCGTTAATTGTCGGCTCACGCGTTGATTCAGTGGTACTTTGGTTTACTGCGCGTACTGGAGTGATCTGATCTTCCGTCCTTGGTTTGCGGTATTGGAGATTTTGAGAGCCCTCAAAGGCCTCAAATTCCACAGCGAGTGAAAATAGCTCGGTCGAGGGTAGAGGGATGTACAAATTGCACATGACGTTTGAGGTCTGAATTTCCTAAGCCTGATATATACTGTTCAATAATTAAAGATTCGCGCATAGCCATTGGAATATTGGGAAAGGCGCGAGCTGCAAGTCGCTTAAGGCAGTAACCATAATCTGCTGCGGACTCATCTCTTTGCCTTCTTCTTGTTCTAAATTCACAGCGGTGTGCCGTTTCACGCTCCGGAGGGCAAAATCGCTGTGACAATGCACACCTCAGTCTTGCATACTCCATAAGGTCTTTTGTCGGCAATTCACTTAAAACGCGCTGTGCGCTGCCTTTTAAGCTCATGGCGAGTTGAGCTGCCTTTTCTTGGTCTGTCCACCTGTTCCAGATAGCCACTTGCTTAAAATGGCAGATATAATCTGCCCATTCTACTGTTACGCCATTGAAATAGTCGGGTTCTTTTTCCCTTCGGCTTCGCCTCGTGGGCTGACAATCGTCAGAAAAGAGTGCGGTACCCGGGTCATTGGGGTATCCATTGTTTATTGGCAAATAGACATTATTTGAGACTCGTTCATAGTTAGCGTGCCTATGCCTATTTTCAAACTCAACATTTTTGTTATGCGCAAAATGCGCATCATTATTTGGCAGAGGGGCGTTAATACGCCGATTGTACACTTTATTTTCAATAAATGGGTCATAACTGTCTGGACTGAAATTATGTGTTGTGTTAGAAATATTTCTATCATTGTAGTGTGGGTCTATAAAGTCCCCGTTTGGGCATCTTTCAACAATACCAGATTGGTATGTATTGTGTTCCATTTGCCCCATAGGACTGTACATAGTGTGATGTCCCCTTGATTGTTCATATTGGCAATTTGTTTTAGGCCTTTGATAATCAAAATAACCATCGCTATGCCCATGGTAGGCATTTTTATTTGTTTGTTGATTCATATATTGATTTCCGCACCTTTGTTTAAGTTTGGGATTGGAACTTTCAACATTGAAGTTTTCATCAGAATGATAAAAATTGTGTATTGCCTCATGTGGGCCATTAGGGCATGGTGATTCATGGCACAATAAACGTGTTTTATACCCTTGATAGGTATTTTGTCTCGGAATTTCGACATTTTCTCTTATTCCTATGTTATTTTGTGGGTCTAGTGAATTTGTAACGTGCTCTAATTCATGATTTATTTCATTAGATCTAATTGACCTATTTACCGGATTTCCATAAATACCCGTCACGTGGCTATTCTGGCTGACGTCACATGCATTGATGTCGGCCGCGTTGAAGGAACGTTCACGTTCATTTTGTAAGAAATGTGTGTGAATTTCTGGTGTATGGACCCTTTGACTTAGATTTTAACAAAAAATTTGTGATTGTCCGTAACCAGAATCAGTTTGTTGCCGTTTTCTCATGTGCGAAACGTCTGAAAAACAGGATTTATGTTGCGGTGTTGTCAGGGAATTTGTGTCATTCACCGTGTTTACTGACTCGGCAGTGGAAATAAACGTCTGTAATGGCGGAGTTTGGGAAACATCAAGTATATTATTATCGCCGCGATAACCATCTCTATATTGATGTGCTACACTTTGGTTTGAATGAACATCTGTATGTGTTTTGTGTACGAAATCTGTCATGTCATTGTGAACTTGGTGTCCACTGACACTGCCATTTGGACCGGCATTTTGTGATTCATTCTGGGATTTGTGATTAATAACGTGGAATTCTGGATTTATTTCTTTTGGCGAACGACCAGGTAAGTCGTCATTTGTTCCATGTTCATCTATTTGTTCTGTTTGTTGTTCATTTTCGCTTGGTTCACGGGTGGGTGTAAATAACTGCCTGACAGATTTGAACGAAAGTGCGTTGAAAACTTTCCATGCAGACGCCATCTTCCGGCAAATCAACAAAATGTTAATCTATTTTAGTTCTGTATCGCGGACAGGAGCCCCCAATGTAACCGTAGGGCGGTTTGTGTCCGTTTGTTGTTACTTCAGTAGTCGTTAGATTGTATGGAGGACGAAACCGTCCTATAAAAGATTGTCCCTGGTTCTCGATACAGTACTATATTAGATGTGATTAAATGAGGAATTCGTTTGGTTTGATGGTTATATTTCATTATGGTTCATATTGAAAATGACTTGAGATCGTACTGATTGTATATACCTTGTCTAGGGGAAGGAACAGTTACGAATTCAGTAATATAACAACAATAAATAATAGCAATGGCGTCGTCTGCTGTTTGAAATCACCCGGAACCCCCCGCCCGGTAGGAAGAGGTTTATATAGTCCCGGTGGGATGCAGCCCGGTCGCCGGGCACCGGGCTAACGAATGTTAGACCCGGTAGAGATTAGTACGCCGGGACTGCAAGAGAGTAAACAAATAGGGGAGGGACTATATTAGCATTATAGTTAACCAATAGATAAATAAACAAACAATACAATCACAAGTCACTTCCGTTACAAAAATATGGAGTCGCAAACCACTTTTTATTAAGGCATTTTTCATCCTCGTTTTTAGGAAATGTTAAAGTATCGAAAGTGAATAACTTTTCAGTAAACCTAGGACCATATTCTTTAAGTTAAAGGTATTCTGTGTGAATCTGTCATTTCTGAATGCATCGGCAAACGAATACCGAAGCCAAAAATGAAAAAAGGGGGAATTTCAAAAATCAAAATCACGACAATTTATATTCAACTTGAATTGAGACAGCATGACAAAAAAAACAAATATAAAACATATGAACAAGAACGCCATAAAACTAAAGCACTTGCGGTATAAACCCCTACAAAATCTGAGGTATTATCAGGTGCTCCGGAAGGGTAGTGCATAATTATTTTTTGAGTCTTAATTTACTTCCTTCAAGTGACGATGTTTTACTTGTAGAATAGGGTCATTGTGCTATCGGGAAGTTAAGAGGCAAACACTCTTTCAAAATTACGTTTTATGTCATTCCTTGTTCGGGGGCACAAAAAAAATCCTGTCACATTTTTCGCAGGAACCAGATATCTCGGCCATTTGCAATTTGGCATAGAGTATCAGTTAGGGGACCTATAACATGTAAGATCTGGCGCATACCTACCTCCTGTTTGACGGAACTTAAAGTACTTCTGCGCCTTGAAATTTTTTGTATCAGTATGGTATCCTAAGAATCTTATTATTTACCTTTTTTGTATATAATTATGTTATGGTTATAAAGACTTAAGTCATCATGTCGTTGCTCAATTTTCGATATAGATAAATATACAATACACAAAATAATTTGTAACATTACATAATTTTGAAATTACGTCAGTACATAATCTACGTCATAATATTAAATGACGCTAAATGAATTCCAAAGTAAGAAGTTTCTTTTTTTTCCTGTTTTTGAGTGCCAAGTTTTTCATTTAAGAGAAATTCCGAGCGAAGAGGAAAACTGCTAAAGTAAAAACGGGAGATGCGGCAAAAATTCTGATTGTAATTTTTTATCTTTGGTGTTGTTATTTGGGTTCAGAATTATTGGTCAAGGTCTTGCAAAAAATTCTATGTTTCCATATTTCCAGATTTTTTCGACATTTAGCAATGAAATTTCAGTCGTGTCGTATCCATTTCATTTTCGATAATGCGAATTAGCAGAAACGTTTTCGATGGGCATTCATAATTTGTTAACGTCTGAATGCAACAACCGTTTTCTATTCGCATTCGATGCGTATTCGATTTGCATTAAATATACGTCTGAACGCAGCATTATAATATTCTTGCCTTATCACACAGGCGACACATGTCTTCCCTGGAAGACTTACTACGTATTATAGATAACTGTCGGGATAGAGAAATTGAAATTTAGGTGTCAAAAATAAAACAAACAAAAACAAAAATTCAATTTAACCTTACCACTGGCTTCTGCTTCTGCTATTACCAAGTCCACTTGCCGAAGTACATGTCGTTGTTTGCATTTGTATTTTGTTTTTCAATCATGTTTTTAATGTTTTTGAATATAAGCTTGGGATTTTTAATGATATTGGGACTCAATGTTGTATATGGCCTCTATAGATGTAAATTAAGCTTTCGTAATAACTGATTGCCGTTCCAGCTACTAGTATTACTGTAAATTGTCTAATAAAGCAACTGCCCATTTCTTGATCTTACTATCATCATTGGCTCTGGCAAAATTAAAACTAAAATTAATGATAAAAGGGATGATTTTGATTTCACAATTACTAATTTCCCTTTTCTTGATGGCGACGTTCCTGTAGCTCCATCATACGTGGTGTATATGTCACAACTAGTACGATTCGCACGCGTCTGTTCTACTCTTGACGACTTTAATGAGCGTAACCTTACTATTACATCCAAACTTTTACAACAAGGTTACAGATTTCATAAATTGATTAACACCTTTAAGAAGTTTTATAGAAGATATGAAGATTTGATTTCTAAATATGGTGCGACTCGCAAACAGCTTATTACTAAGGGCATTTCTCACCCTCGATTTTATGGAAATGTTGTTTAAAAATGTCAAAAACTGATAAAAAATCCAGAAAAACTGGGACGTAACTTACATTCTTTACGTAATAGGGATTATTGACATGATATTCTTCAGGATTCCGTTAAATTGGCTTTGGGATCCAATGACCTGAAGATATTACAGGTATACTGGCCTCTCACTGATACTGCCGATGTCTACTGAAATATATAATAATTCTTTACCAAACCCTTCGGGGAGTTTTGAGTTTGATCTTTATTCCGTAGTGCGACAGTGTTTTACCAGCAGACTCGGCTCCTTGAGCTAGCCGGCAGTTTAGCGGCGAGCATTCCTCGACCCATCTTTCTAAATTACGTTTTGTCTTTTTCTTTCCTTCTCAAGATTGTGGTCTTGGAGTTAGTAGTCTACCTGTATTGGGTTTTATTTGTATGTTTTATTATACTATAGGGAAACGGGATAGAGAAAGGGGAGGTTTGGGTACCCATAAACCGGTTTAACCCTACCGCTAACTCTTGCTAGTGCCGGTACCAAGTCCGGCTATCCCGAGTTCCTATCGTTGTCCATGTTTGTCTTTTGTCATTTTATTGTTTTTCTCGTGCGGTTCCCTGGTGGATTGTGGCATGTGATTGTGGTTTACGGCCATTGTAGGTGTTTCCTGTTATCTTTCTTATATTAATTATAATTAAAACTCCCAAAGACCACTACTTTTTAAATTCTACCTTGCAACCAAACTTAAAATTTGGAAAAATCTTTGAAATATTTCTCTTAGTCCCCCGAAACACCTTAAAACGCTCATTTTCACTGATAGAATTTTAAACTACCCAATCCGACTTGATAAATTTCCAATTTTTTTCAAATGCATTTTTTATGTTTATAAATTATAAGAAAAAATGAGTAGTGTATCTGTCATCGGGTGTGTCTCCTTCTATGCATATGAAAAATGATATTCCCGAGTTAAATCGTAATCAAGAACAAGACTAATCATGCTTAATCAAATGTAAAACCACCAGTCGCAAGTTTCAACACAATTACATTATACTGTCCAAACAACTCGTGATAAAACAGATCAGAGATAAGATCTATTCTCATTAACCTTTTTACAAAGTTTGAGTCCATGATATATTTTAGACAATTTGAGAAGAGTAATTAAAAATTCACAAATTTTCGATCTAATTTAAGGGATCAAGTACTATTACAATGATAATAGTTTTATCAAATAAATCAAAATTCTGAAAGGTATTTAACTTCAGACTTTTAAAGAGAGTAAAAAAGGGCACAATATATTAGTGATGTGTGATGATTGTCAATATTTTTATATCTGGTATATTTCTAGATATTGACGACTGTTCCTCGAAGCCTTGTGGAAAACATGGAAAATGCCGTGATGGTGTAAATTCGTTTGATTGCATTTGTCAAGACGGATACACTGGGAAAACATGTCAGACTAAAGGTTTTTTTTAAATTTTTTTTTTAATTCATATATCCTTAATATTATGAATAATGTGTGAAAGCTATGCAAAATCACGAATTGACATAAATACTTGAACACGTTGTTCCAGGCAATAAGCATGTAATAAAGCGAACAAAGTCCAAAAATTAGCACATTTTGAATTAATGACTTGTCTTTATAGCCGCTTTACATTACATCGTATAACACAAACGTATGAGAAATAGACAAAAATGATTGTAGTAAATATATTTGTTCCTTCATGAATTACAATGAAATCGTAATAAAAAACAGTCTGTACACCATATATGTATCGGCCTTGCGCTGAATTTTATCGAACTGACACCACAACCCTATGCACGGGCACCAATCTCACAATAATGAAATTTTTGCAGAATGCTCATAAAGAAACGTAAAATTAAATTATGCACAAAAATGAGGGGTTCATGGACAAAACATTATTATCTCATAACCTGGTAACATCACTCATAACGATTCAAAAAATCTATAAATTCATATAAAATATCATCTTTTTTAGTGTCAAAGAAACATATCAAGGCAAAAGTCTAAATATTATAATTGGACGTTTAACAATATATGTATAAAATATTGCTGATTTTGAGAAAAAGACAAATTTCGGACGATTTGTCAAAAATTTGACAGGTTCAGCCCCACAAAAACAGTAATTCAGCAAATTATACGTTACCGTTGAATAAGATTTTTGTATGTATTTCATCCTTGACTTAATAGCGATCGAACTACATTCTCCGATTTTAAAAAACAAAAGTACTTTACGGGTAATATGATGATAAATGTTGGTACTTGCATTTCGAAGCGGTGACCTCGATAACATCACTCATAACAGGATATTATCATCACGATTTTTCTTTCATAACAAAATGTTATGAGTTGTGAGATTGGTGCCCGTGCTATGGTACGAGCAACGAATAAAACGTATTTTTAACGGCAACATACCGGACGAGTACCAAATAATACGAATTGTTACGAAAATGTACCTTACGAGCACCAAGGAGAACGAATTTATGTACCTGTAACACTTGTTTAAAAGCAGTTTAAGGAGGTTTGTTCCTTTCTGTCAGATTTTCTGATTTTAAGCATTTAAAAGCATAATAATGTTTTGTCCATGAACCCCTTATTTTTGTGCATAATTTAATTTTACGTTTCTTTATGAGCATTCTGCAAAAATTTCATTCTTATCTATTTTGTCATATTCATTCTTGGTCAACTTTCACAATGTTAATCTTCTGCAAAAATTCAGAGCTGTTCCGTTTCTCGCCATTTTTTTTAAATTACTTATATCTCGAATCATGAACTTTCACCTTTTTTTGCTTAATTACGTCTTTCAATTCGGAACAAAAATAACATATCTGAAATCCGAACTTCCTTAAAAGAGATAATTGTGTCTTTTGGCCGTTCAACAACTTCGTTAATATCATTACGACATGATTGACCTATTTAATTCATTTTCACAAATGTCAGCGAAAAGCCAGGCAAGAGAATGACCTTTTTATTTTTTTATTTATATTACTCAAGGTTTACCTGTTAACAATTATCCCGGTAATCCAGGCTCTTACCAAGATTTACAAAATGAATTAATATAACAAAATAATATTTTTTATGAACTTATTTCAAATTTCCTGCAGTTTGAAGTCATCTAAATTTTGTAAATTTTGTTGAAAACTGCAAAGCTGAGTCCTTAGCTGGTATTTGCTTTACATTTAGATCATATTGGGTATCTGTTCTCTATCAGTCTTTAAACATCTTTGAATTTATGGTCTTCCAAAGGTTTAGAATTCATCTGCACTGAAGAGACATAAGTTGTCGAAATGCGCATATGCAGAAATTAAATCACAGTGACTTCAGTATTTAGTTATCTGTAATACTCAGATTATGATCACAATTTTTAAACTGGTCTAGATTTCTGTCTTTTCGTGTTCACGGAAATTTTGGGTTTTCATTTAGAAATAAATTAAATTTTTTCTTGATTTCCAATGGAAATAATTTTGATAATTACTCATTTACGTTGGTCAACACACTTCTTCCTTTTCGTATTTTATCAAATTTCTAAGTCACCGGACTTCGCGAATTGCGGACAGGTTACTGTCTGTGAAAGCATGTAAAATAAATCTATGATAAAATCATTGTGGTTAAATATGAATTGCTCATAACGAAATAGGGAACTTGGCAGCTCAAGATTCGACATGCCTCTCAAATTGAAACCTGATAGCAAAAATCTCCTTTCTGCATCGTTTCCAAAGGAATCATTTTCCCAACGGCATCGTTTACAATAGACAATCAATTTTCAGGGCAATTTCACGGCATTTTACGATTTGAATTTTCAGGGGATGCTTTGAAAATTCAATTTAAAATCCTGTGAAAATGTTTTTTTTTTTTTTTTTTGTTTTATATCACAATACTTTCACGGGTTAAATACAAAATGCTGTGGCAATGTATTAGGCGAAAGTATGATATTGAAGAGGCATTACCACGATACACGTGCATGATAATTATTTAAGTTTAAATGAGGGTCGGTATGATCTTTTTCGGGACAACAGGAAAGGCCAATTATTTCACAGAGAATGCGGAAAAAAACAACTATCAGGAACGGAATTCGGTCAATTTAATTTTTCGGGATGACATTTTTTCTGGGGAAATCGGGATCAAAACCCTCCTACCCAACCCCTTAAATTAAACCAACACAACATACAATGAATTCTGATTTTTTTCTTCATAAAAAGGTCGATAAGTGAAACCAGGGGATTGGTCACTCTATATTGATGTATATACTTGAACAGCGGCAAAAGGGAAATCATCACAAAGTCACTAGAAGGGTCGAGTTGTATTCGACTTATCTTTGTGATTATCTTCAGACGCAAGTAATCAATAATCACAGGATCAATTCTCTGTTCTGTTTGATGTCTTTTATTTCCTGTTTAATGAAATTAAATTCTGCTCTATTTTTCGGAACACCAATAAGCGAGAAAACATAAGTTTACGACGTTTTTCCAAGCAAAATATAACGTTATTTCGCGCCAAAACCGGGAATGCTCATTTGTAGCGATAAAAAATGCCAGTTTTCTCTCTGTAGCAATAAATTAAGCACTAGGACCCCCACTTTTCAAAGCGAATTTTGGAAGAGTGATGTTTCACGGAGATCTCTGGGAATTATGAAGAAAAAATCAGTTCACAATTTTTTTCTATGTGAAATTTTACTTACAAGAAATGAATGTTTTTTTTCTGTAAATATGAACATAATTGTCAATTTCGAACCACAAATGTTGAAATTTTGTTTTAAAATATATACTTACCTTCTTTAGAAATATTTCAGGAAACTGTAGCAAAAAACCGGAAGCAATTAGCTTAATTCGTTCAAAAGTTATGACATTTTACATATTGTTGTAAAAATACAATTTTTACGCAATATTTTGGACAATGGGCAATTTCGAATCGCAATTATCTCGAAAACGAAATCATGAAGGTATATTTTTCTTTGCAGATTTGGAAAGAGCATATTCAAATTGCCTTGAATTCCAAATTTCACGAAAAAATCAGTTCAGGATCTTTACTGTATCGTATCCCCTTAAATCGATACTTTGCACAGTTGTTCTGGACACATTGAAGATGTGCACCTCCCCTTTTGGTGAGGTTAGGAAAAAAATTGTGGAATTTATCCATTGTTGAACTTAGTCATTTTTTCATCAAATTTTAACATTACGGTACTGAGTTTGTGTAATCTGAAACTCTGACACTTTATACCTGATGCTTTTGAAACTTTGCACAGTTGTTCTGAACACATTCAAAATGTGCACCTCCCCTTTTGATGAGATTTGGAAAAAAAATTGTGGAATTTATTCATTGTTGAATTTAGTCATTTTTTCATCAATTTTTCACATTGCGGTACTGAGTTTGTGTAATCTGAAACTCAGACACCTTATACCTGATGCTTTTGAAACTTTGCACATTTGTTCTGAACACATTGAAGATGTGCACCCCCCCCCTTTTTTTTTGGTGAGATTTGGATAAAAATGTTGAATTTATGCTTGTTGAACTTAGTCATTTTTTCATTAAATTTTAACGTTACAGTACTGAGTTTGTGTAATCTGAAACTCTGACTCCTTATACCCGGTGCTTTTGAAACTTTACACAGTTGTTCTTGACACATTGAAGATGTGCACCTCCCTTTTTGGGCAGATTTGAAAAAAAATGTCGAATTTATACATTGTTGACCTTAGTCATTTTACAGCATATTTTGACATTACAGTGTCTGGTTTGTGTAATCTGAAAGATTAACATCTCTGACTAAATACCTTTGGAAGTTTTTACTGTTGTTTGAACACATTGGTGATGTGAACCTCCCCTATAGGCCAGTTTTGATGTTAAAAAAATGTCAAATTTATCAAAGTCCTATTATTGAACTTGTACTTTATTCTATCATATTATATCATCATGGTACTCAATTTTTGTCCAGAGACGTTGCAGAGTTTTAAACGCATTGACCATGGGCAGCTATTCTTGAATTATTGCATTGCTTTCATATATTTTCTCATAAAGATTCAAAGTATGTGTTTATTTGAAACTCAGGTATGGTTTTCACCTTTGCTGAAGTGATATGGACTATTTCCATTTTACGCTTTGTTCAACTTTGTACATTTAGTTTTTTTTCTTCTTTTTTGTCTATTACAGTAGGGTTGAACTTAATATAATCTCAATTATACCTTGCATTTGAAGAATTTTTGGTAATAAGGTAAATGAATACTTGTTTGAATTGGTAAACCAATACATGACATTCTCTTAGATTGAAAAAAAAAAACACTTTCTAAGTTGAACATGAGTGACGGTGACGCAGGTCCAGACATGTAATTGGTCTTGTTACTATACATTTCACATGGAAGTCTTTACTTACTGTTTTGATGTGATCTGTGCTGAGGACATAATTTCTCGAAATAGCCACTTGAATTGACTTTTTATTCATTTCAGTTTAAAATCAAATTGTCTTATTTAAGTCAAGCTGTATTCACACGCTCAGTTTTACGTACATATGAATTTCTTTATTCAAGTATGCACTAATGTACAAAATCTGTATTTGAATGCACACATGGTGTAAATTAAACAAGGGAAGCAAAAGACAAGGTACGATTAGGGAACTTTTTGGCCCCAGAATTAAGCTCCATTTCAAAGTTTTGAACATGAATGAAATAAAAAACAATATCCGCTTCAATTTACTATACAAAGGTTTTTAAGGAAATTTTTGGACAATTACCGTAAACAATCTGTACAGAGCATCCGTATTTAGTCAAGATATGTATAATATCGAAGCACAGCTGAACACGGCCTAGGACAAAAAATTGATAAGAGTTGATTCTTTTCAGCGTTTTCAAAATTTGACATAATAATTTGTACTTTTTTGTTTTTGTTTAATGTCCATTATATCTGATTTTCGGGGATGTTGATGGGTTTGGCGATTTTTTAAATGAATAATTAAATTTTGGTGCTAATGAAAATAAATATTCTAATCCTATTTGTCATGGAAATAAATAATTTAACTCTTGATTTGGAGAATATTTTTGTTGTTGCAAATGCAAATAAATGATTTGGTCTATTTGGAGAAAATAAAGAATATGTTGGAGATTTTCATATTTCATTTTATTTTTATTTTTTTTTCATAATTTTATTTTTATTTTTATTTTTTTTAATTTTTTTTTTTTTTTTTTT
>MJUU01004171.1:138868-149301 GCA_002080025.1 Modiolus philippinarum
GCTCTTACCGTTTCCGAGCTACAAGGGGTCAAAGGGGCAAAAATTGCAAATTTTCGAAATATGTGAAATCTTTATTTTTCATCGGATTTCAATAGGATGTTTTTTCTTTGGATTCCTCTTGATGTAAGCTTTCAGCAGTATGGCAGCGGATTTTGCGTTGCTCTTACCGTTTTCGAGCTACAAGGGGTCAAAGGGGCCAAAATTGCAACTGATTCAAGCTCTTTATTGTGTCCATTTAATTACTGTATCAAGCTCTTTACTGTGTCTTCATTTATTTGAATTGCACTCACGTTCAAATTCAGTATTCCACATGCTGCGGTCGTATCATGCTGCGCTCGGCGTAGCCCTTTATGGTAAGAGTCCAGATCTTTGATACTACAACTAGTAGAGGAATAATATTTTGTATGTAGATGTGTCTTGTAAAGTTACGAAACTCCAGATAAAAATTAGGTCACTTTGACCTACATTTCATGCATGAGTGACTTAGGTTGAAGTTTTTGTAAGAGTGCAGATCTGGGATACTACAACTCTTAGAGGAATAATATTTTGTATGTAGATACGTCATGTAAAGTTACGAAGCTCCGGATAAAAATTAGGTCACCTTGACCTACATTTCATGCATGAGTGACTTAGGTTAAAGTTTTTGTTAGAGTCCAGATCTGGGATACTACAACTCGTAGAGGAATAATATTTTGTATGTAGATGCGTCTTGTAAAGTTACGAAGCTCCAGATAAAAATAAGGTCACCTTGACCTTCATTTCATGCATGAGTGACTTAAGTTAAAGTTTTTGTAAGAGTCCAGATACTACAACTCCTAGAGGAATAATATTTTGTATGTAGATGTGTCTTGTAAAGTTACGAAACTCCAGATAAAAATTAGGTCACTTTGACCTACATTTCATGCATGAGTGACTTAGGTTAAAGTTTTTGTAAGAGTCCAGATCTGGAATACTAGTAGAAGATTAATCTTTCATCAGTAGATGTATATGCTATGGGTATGAGGCTCCTGATTAAAATAAGGTCACTGCATTTCTTGCATGACTGGCTTAAATTTAAGTAACAAGCCAGATCATGAATGATACAACTTTGTGGAGTGCTTTTAATATTAGATAAACATTCAGCAATTGGGCGAAGGGATAAGCTGTCGTTTCCGACTACCCCTTCTCTTGTTATTACAAAATTGCAAATGTCGAACTTCCGGTATCCGTTTGGATAAAATTCGGAACTGAATAGGGGAATAAACTTTCCGGATTTTGTATTCTATACTTCTGCAGGCAACTTAAAATTTTCAGTGCACATTTTCTCATTTAAGAATTTTGCAGCTTAAAGTTTACTGCTATAACATGGATTCATGGTTGTTTCTAACTTACTGCCTGATTTTCATCAATAAATGATTCTGGTGTTATCATAACATTTTTAATATAGTTGCAATAAATATAAAAATATAAAATTTTACAAAAATCAAATCAAATAGATGAATTTATCTTAATTGACATCAATTATAGAGATTCATATTACAATTTCCCAAAATTCGTCTTTTGTCGATAAAAAATTCCCAAATAGACATTAAAATGCCATTTCCCCAAAAATCCTGAAAATCCCTGCATTGCACTCTGTATTGGTCATACATTCTTTAGTTGTACAACCTTAAGAAGTTGATGTCCAAGTGAGTTCAAGACATTTATTCTATTTTCATATGAATACTGCTAAATAATAATTTTATGTTTCAGTTACCAGAAGTAACTCAAAAAGGCACAATCAACAAAATAATGATATATCTCCCCAACAAAAGCATCCCAAGTAAGTATTCAGTATATTAATATTATGCCAAAGTTACATAACTTATTAACTGATATTACAATCAACTTTGTTACACAGTAGACAATTGGTCTTGTTGACAGATAGTCAGTGGCCAAAAGTGTTGGTGCACAAGCTTTTTTTTGTTATATATTTCATGTAAAACCTTATTTTTTCAAAAAATTATTGTGAAGTGTGACGTCACTTCTTATCCAATTTCAATGAAAAATTCACTGATAAACTCATAATCTTGTTGTCTCGCCTAGCGAGACATATGCGTACAAAGTATGACGGGGATGGCGTAAACTTTCATGTTAAGTTTTTGTGATTAGGTCACTTTCTCAGTAACTATAAGTGGTAGGTCAATGATATTTGGTATATAGGTTGGTCTTGAGTAGTACATGACAGTCTGCTATATGGCTTTTGTCTTTGACCTCAATTTCACAGTCCAATGAACATGTTAAGTTTTTGTGCTTAGTTCAGTTTCTCAGTAACTATAATTTGTAGGTCAATGATATATGGTATGTAGGTTGGTCTTAGGTAGTTCCTGACAGTCTGTCATATGGCTTTTGTCCTTGACCTCAATTTCATGGTTTAGTGAGCATGTTAAGTTTTAATGATTAGGTCATTTTCTCAGTAACTGTAAGTGGTAGGTCAATGATATTTGGTTTATGTGTTGGTCTTGGATAGTACATGACAGTCTGCTATATGGCTTTTGTCTGTGACCTCAATTTCATGGTCCATTGATCATGTTAAGTTTCCTAGTATCTATTAATGTAAGTTCAATAATATTTGGCATGTGGGTTTGTCTTAGATGGAAGATGACAGCCTGCTATTTGGCTTTAGCTGTTGACCTCATTTTCATGGTCTAATGAACATGTTTGGTTTTTCAGTATCTATCAGTGGTAGGTCATTAATATTTTGAATTTTAGTTTTGGGTGAGATGTGACAGTCTGCTATATTGCTTTTGTCAGTTAATCTAATTTCACAGTCTAGTGAACATGTTAAGTTTTCTGATTTAGGCAGTTTGAGTTTTCACATCAATTTTGCGATCAAGCAGGGACGGGCAAGACATCAATTTGGGTCCACACTTGTTAAGTTTACTTGTTTATTTCAGTGTAATTTTCTGAACTGTAGTTTCTATTCAGTGTAATTTTCTGAACTGTAGTTTCAAAGAATTCATTATTTAAACAAGAAGTTAAATTTTGACGTCACAATTTTACTTGCATAAATAGGGAATATTGACCCCAAATTTTACACTTCATGTTTAAATTGGTGATTCTTTAAAACTTCATGTCAAAAAATTATGTCCAAATAAACAAGTAACAGGCCTTCAAACAGCCCTATATTTCCTATTATTCCTATAAAATCCCTGTCTTTTTAACAGTGCCCTATAACTATATTTTGGCTTAAAATGGGCTCTTTCCCCATATTAGCCCTATTATTTCATTTTAAAGCTCGAGTAAAACTCCATCTTAAATTTTTGTAGATAACAAATACCTTTAAAAAAATTTATGCCTTGCTTCGTTGGGCATGAAACATCAGATAATACAAAATTTCTTTTTTTTTTCATTCGCTTCTTGCAAAAACTGAATGTATACATTTTAGGCTTTTTGTGTGCATATAATTAAAAAATATCAGGTACAGAAAATATCCAAAAAAGTAAAAAATAACCCTTTATTTGCCCTATTATTGGTGACATTTCCCCTATAATTCCCTATTTTTCAGTAAAAACTGCCCTATTAAAAGCCCTGTTTTTGAGCCAAACTCCGCTTGAAGGCCTGAAGTAAAATTCGAAAGATTCTGAGTTTATCAGTGAAACTTTCATATATTGAAATGGCATAAGAATTGACCTCACAATAAATAATTTTTTTTGAAAAAATGTGTTTTTACATGAAGTATATAGTAAAAAAATTTTATGTGCCAACACTTTTGGCCACTGACTGTACTTCTGTTGTACACAGTGTATTATTATCTCTGTATTGTGGCTACTGCAATTTGATAAGTTATTTATCCCCAGAAAAAAAGGAGTGCAATTTTGTAGGACAGGCTACATTACATCTTGTACAATAAAACTTTGTTCCATTTGCTTTATTACCATGAATCTGAGAGGATTTTGTTTCCTGAATTTATTTTTAGCTCACCCCGAGCGTTGGCGTCCACGTCCAGTTAGGAAGAATGGTTTAAGTCCATTCCCTGTTACTGTCATTTCCCACATTAACCATATTTGGTATGTATGATGCATTTGGGGACGACAACAACAATGCATGCTTCGGATGCTGTCTCTGACCTACATTTCATGCATGAACGACTTGGTTAGGTAGAACGGTTAAAGTCCATTCCTGTTTACTGACATGTCCCACATCAACCATATTGGTATGGATGATGCATTTTAGATTACAACAACAATGCATGCTTCGGATACTGTCTCTGACCTACATTTTACGCATGAGCGACTTGGTTAGGTAGAATGGTTAAAGTCCATTCCCGGTTACTGACATGTCCCACATCAACCATATTGGTATGGATGATGCATTTTGGGATGACAACAACTATGCATGCTTCAGATGCTGTCTGTGACCTATATTTTACACATGAGCAACTTGGTTAGAATGGTTAAAGTCCATTCCTGGTTACTGACATGTCCCACATCAACCATATATGTATGTATGATTCATTTTGGGACGACAACAATGCATGCTTCGGATGCTGTCTGTGACCTGCATTTTACGCATGAGCGACTTGGTTAGGTAGAATTTTTTTTTTGTCCATTCCCGGTTACTGACACGTCCCACATCAACCATATTGGTATGGATTATGCATTTTGGGATGACAACAACAATGCATACTTCGGATACTGTCTGTGACCTACATTTTACGCATGAGCGACATGGTAAGGTAGAGTGGTTAAAGTCCATTCCCGGTTACTGACATGTCCCACATCAACCATATTGGTAACGATGATGCATTTTGGGATTACAGAACAATGCATGCTTCGGATGCTGTCTCTGACCTACATTTTACGCATGAGCAACATTGGTCAGGTAGAATGGTTTAAGTCCATACCTGGTTACTGACATGTCCCTCATCAACCATATAGGTATGTATGATGCATTTTGGGATGACAACAACAATGCATGCTTGGGATGCTGTCTGACCTACATTTTATGCATGAGCGACTTGGTTAGGTAGAATGGTTAAAGTCCATTCCTGGTTACTGACATGTCCCACATCAACCATATTGGTAACGATGATGCATTTTAGATTACAACAACAATGCATGCTTCGGATACTGTCTCTGACCTACATTTTACGCATGAGCGACTTTGGTCAGGTAGAATGGTTAAAGTCCATTCCTGGTTACTGACATGTCCCACATCAACCATATAGGTATGTATGATGCATTTTGGGGTGACAGTCTTTGACCTGCATTTTACCCATGAATGAATCTGTTAAAAAGAATGATTATAGTCCATTTCTGGTTACTGACATGTTTAATATGTGACAATGCTGTGCAACGAGGTGAGCTTAGCAGGCTATGGCTGCTTTCTATGTTTGTATGTATGTCGACAAACAGTTGAAATTCCACATCTAAAGAGGTAATAGAAATTGAAAAAGCAAGTTTGGACACATTTATTCTTCGCATTTGCAAAAATGCATGTCTTGCCAAGTTTTGGTTTCTCAAATGAAGAGAGAATTAGCCCTCAAAACACAGCATTTTCAGAAGTAAAAAATAACAATAAATGTGTTAGCAATAACAAAAATCACTTAAGACATTCCATTGTACCTATTCTGACTTTAGATATGGAGCCCTTAAGTTGTGCTTGGGTCTGACCACAAAGAACAATTCTCTACTAAGGATATGCATTATTATTTTTTTACTTTTTATCTTAAAAACATATTTATTTTCAGGATTAATCAGCAGCATGGCAGCAATAAAAGTTCAGATAGTGCTAAAAGAAGATCTGGATCAAATAAATTCCAAGAATCCTTTCTTCAATTTACAGAATCAGCAACTACAAATGATATTGGTAAATTGTACATTTTCTGTCCTACTGATGTCTATAAGAACACATGCCTGTAAAATTCATTGACGATGTTTAAAAAAATATAAAATGGCAGTAAAATATATTTTTCAGTTTATTTTTAGGGCCCGCATCGAGATGTGGGTGCCCTATAGTTTTCACTTTGTCCGTCTGTCTGTCCGTCTGTCCGTCAACAATTTTTTCCGTCACAGATTTCTTGGCTTCTATATGGGGGAATGATTTGAAATTTGGTCTGAAGCTTGGAAATGATGAGTTGTATCGTGTAAGCAATTTTCAAGTTTGTCGGACATCCACTTCCTGTTTACCGATACTTTGAATTTTTACTGTAAACGAAATTTTCCGTCAAAGATTTCTTGGCTTCTACTGAAGGGAATGATTTGAAATTTAGTCTAAAACTTGGAAATGATGAGTTGTATTGTCTAAGCAATTTTCAAGTTTGTCGGACATCCACTTCCTGTTTGCTGAGACTTTGAATTTTTACTAAAAACTAAATTTCGGTCACAGATTTCTTGGCTTCTACTGGAGGGAATGATTTGAAATTTGGTTTGAAGCTTTGAAATGATGAGTTGTAGTGCAAAAGTGGTTTTTCAAATTGTCGATCAACCACTTCCTGTTTGCCAATACTTTTACTATTTACTATAAACCAAATTATCTTCATAAGAATTTTAGACTTGTATCAACTTGGAATGATTTGATATTAAGTCTGAAGCTGAAAAATGACATGGTTTGGTAAAAATTCAAAAATTCACTGTATCCAGCAAATTACTGTATCAACACATTTGTGTCAAATAGAATGTGAATCCACACTTACCTCAATTTTACTTTTGCATGGAATTTCAGGATTGAAATTGCGGGGCCCTTCCGACAACGCCAGTTTCGACATGCTCTAGTATTGTGTATGTACCTGGATAAGAAAGTCAAATCATGGTCCTTGCCAGCCCTGAATTCAATTTTAAGAAATGTTTGCTGTATGACTGTATAGACTTTTGGAATTATTAGGCAGCTCTGCTCAATTTCCAGCTGGCATTTGCAGTTATGATAAGAACTTGACATATTAAAAAAGACGCAACTAGCCATAGTTCTGCATAATCCTGAAAAAACAAAGTACTTTATATGAAATGCTGATAACCTGAATTCTTATTGTAACTGATTTTTTTTTCAAATCTAGTTACTAATACAATGTATAAGCAGAAAACAAAACAAAAAACTAAAATCTAAAAACAAAAAGAAAAAAAATCAAACATAAAAAAAAAAAAAAAAAAAAAAAAAAAAAAAAAAAAAAAAAAAAAAAAAAATCAAACTAACAAACAAAAAAGACCAACAAAAAATAAAAAATTGTTATTTGGATTTATTGTATAGCAACATAATATTTCCCTAAGAAATCAACCAAATGTAAGCGTGCAATAAATTTCCATATTGCACTAGTGCAAATATGATTTAAATTTCATTACGTCATCTACAACCAAAATCCCAATTTTAACAGAAATTAAGCGTTACTATACAATAAAAGGGTTATTGCATGAATATTGGGGAATATTATCCCTTGTAGAATATATATTGCACTCGCAAGCTTGTGCAATATAAAATTCTACTCGGGACAATATTCATGATTATTATATTTGTACTTTTATTTCTATGTATAAAGTAAAGAAATATTCCTGCTCAATTAAACATCATATTGCACAGTTGATCATGATAAATCATCATATTACACACTTGCTTTGATTGACATTTCCAGGCCACACTTCTTTTACACCCACAATAAACAGTGTTGGCGGTAGGAAAAATTTTGCATTAGCCACTGTGGCTAATACCCCAAGATTTTCATTAGCCACATTCAAAAATCTTTAGCCACTAAAAATAATTACATAAAATATTTCCTTTCAATATGTTTTTCCTTTTAATTCATTTATCTTCTCATAGTATCTTAGCAATGAAGATTGTTTTTTTCTTCTTTCTTCTTTATCTTCATACCCTTTCTCTACGGTAGCTTAAGTCAGTAATGGTTACGTTAGGTCAATCTGCTTTGAAATCTGGAATTTTGTTACACATGATTCTATTTTATTTGACATGGTATGGCATGTATGGTTTCAATTATTCATTTTGTTTTTGAATGTCTTTATAAAACATCTTGCTGTATACAAAAATAATTTCCAAATCTTTCAATGGCTATAGAAAAAAGTTCCACAGTAATTTTAATCAGATGTCACCTGTGCATTTTTGTGTAATAATCAACTTGAACTCATTGGAAAACAATTTGTTTTCATTGACAATTATAAACCTTGTTTTCAGTAATGACAGTGAAACTTTAAGTGTTCTATCTAGTCTATACAAAAGGCAACTTTGTTTTCAGTATTTGGACATTCTACATGTTCTTCTTTTTGGTATTTGGTATTTTAGGTACTTTACGGTATTTGGACATATTGGTAATTTTGCGGTATTTGGACAAACCGGAAGTGAGAAAGTTAGTTTTCTTTTTCACCAAACGGAGGTGTTTGCATGGATTTCTAAAGTTTCTCTTTAATATTTTGATGAATAAAGCTAGCGGTTATTGAAATCAAACCATCTTTACACTAACCAAATAAGGTTTTAACTGTATGCTTTAAAAACACCTATTTTTTTCAATTCGCCAATGTGGCGAATGAAGAGGAAACTTTCTTCGCCACTCAAGATTTCGATTCGCATCTGGCGACGTGGCGACCTTCTAGCGCCAACACTGATAAATATACCACACCCTTATGTTTGTCACCGGTGACTTAAGCCATGTCAATCAAATATAGTAAACAATTATGGCACTTCTATGCTTGATCAATATGGGGTTTAACCTAGCGCAAAAGATAATATTGAACTTGGGGTAAACCCTAGTTTAATATTACTTTATTGCTCCCTTAAACCCCATATTGATCTGGTGGAAGTGCCATAATTGTATAATATTCATGCAATAACCCTATAACATCGATACATGTCCAGTTGTTCAAATGTATGACTTCCACTCATCATGAAAGTTTATTGAAGACCAATAATTCATTTCCCTTAGAATATATATTTTTAGATTTGTTGAATTTCATACTAAATGAGAACAGTTTTGAAGAAGAAGAATTGTATAAAAATAATTGTATATTACAGGTGCAATGAATGGTGAACATCCTGATATTGAAACAGCTGATTACCCTACACGACACAATCCAAATGAAAACTCAAGAAGTACACCAAAAGGTTATTATATTGTATATCATAATAGTACCTGTCTTATACCCTAAACATTTTCTTATTGCTTCTTGTTCAAAATGATTCCCAAAATCTTCCAAAGCCATGCTGATTATTTCAACATAGCCTCATAAGTAACAATGAAAGGATATGAGAGTAAATACACACAAGACCAAAAATTTCTACAAATATATGATTAAACCAAGCAATGGAAATTATTTTTATTGTTGTCCTTCATCTTGAAGTCCCCATGGGGCCTTCAAAAATGAGTGAGTCATGCTCATATCTCATTGTAATTTCAAAACGGACCTATCACTGGTTTGAGTGAAAATCATTGCTCAATGTTGAGCAATGCTACATCCATGTATCTTTCTTTTGTTCATGGGTGTGAGGTTGTCAACAAACATGCAAACGAGCAAAGTGTTCGTACAACTGCTTTTATCTTTTGCCCAACAAAGAGACTCATAAAAGACAGTCACTACATATAAACAATCATTGTACACTCATAAAGTCAATTGCAAGAAACCTTGGCATAATATAACAAGAGATGTTGGCACTATAAAAAGAATGGTCAGAATAACATTTGGAAATTACAAAATAATAGAGTGCCAAAGTTTGAAAGTATGATAAGACATTAAAAACATTCTTTGTTGTTTTAGATGAATCTTTGTTGACAGAGTTAGACAAGAATAATGTGAAGTGACAATTGCAAGTTTACTGTTTTTAAACTATATGTTAGGACGTCACAAATTGAAAAAAAAAAACAAATGATGTCTTTGCTTAATTTTTGACAGTTGTGTATGACTCCTGTACATGTTTTTTAAATTCTAGTGGTTTCACCAGCACAAGGTAGTGTTGCTGAATCTGTAACCAGAGCGCATAATAAAGAAATGGAAATGTCAGAAAAATGGCGAAAAATATTAGAAAAGGGACCAGAACCAAGAGTTGTAATAGAACCATTAGGATCTCAAACACAGATTTTATCACCCTCAACAAAACCTCCTCTTCCTAAAGAACCAAAAGCTGTTGTTTTACTTGAACCTCTAGATGAACAAGTAAGTCATATAGCTTATCTGCAATGTTATCAAGTACATTCATTTTCAATATTGTTTTTTAAATTATTATATCTTGGATGATCTGATCTATAGGTTACTAGATTGTATGTGTTTTAGGTTTCTATCATGCATAAATTTTCTTTCTCATATAGCTTGCAATAGAATCAGAGATTACGTACTTGCTGCTTTGGAATCAAAATAACATGTCTTAGTTGTGTGAAATTTTTTATTCAAGCTTTTTTGAATGCATCTTGTCATATAAGGCCATGTAAAATTAATTATCTGGTTCTCAGATAATGACTTTCAAAAAAATGGTGAGGGAGGGAG
>MJUU01004171.1:159489-170311 GCA_002080025.1 Modiolus philippinarum
AGACTGTGGAAATATGATTGTCATTGACTTGAAAGTATTATATATTCTTGGCATCATCAATCAAACCGTTTTGAGATGCATCAGACATCTATTCCTGTTTTTAATGGAAATAATAAAACTTCGGCTTTCTGGTTTATTTTTATTAACAATATTGCCCATTTTTCTTGGCCTTTGTAAATTGTGTCAACTGTATACAGCTCTTTGCCTCTTATGAAATTTGCTAAGACATATTGTCTTATGTAGCATGATACAAAATGTAAAATGGTAAAAATGTTGTCTTTTTTTTTAGATGGTTACACAAGTTCAAAAGCCAAAAGAGCAAGAGCGGGTCAAGTAAAGCATAAATCAACAATAACATTATATAATAAAATGGCTGAAATGATAAGCAATTTGTCAGAATTACTGGAAATTCAAGAATTAACAGACACAACAATATTACAGGTAATTGATTGCATACTAACACCTTGTATTGTTTCCAAAAATTTGCTCTTAATCTTAAAATCAAGTGATGTTATAGATGTCTTAGATTTCAAGAAAAAAAAGTCATGTCATTAACCCATTTTGTCTCACCAGCAAAGACCAAAATGATTACAATAAGGACTATTAATTTAAAACATTACAATAAGGGCTATTCATTTAAAACGTATATCAAATCCTAGGAAGGCACTAGAGTGCAAACAGAAGCAAATTTGACTTTTATTATTTATTTTTCATTTAAAATCTGTCATGAGGATCACAATCTATAGAAGTGACTTCCGCTGCCATCTAAGGGACTTGTCTATGTTTAAATAGATAAGCCCTAATTAGGGCCCTGAATTTCCTATAGTTTTCACTTTGTCAGCATTTGGGGGGGGGGGCAATACATAATTTCTTGGCTTGAATAAGTTGGAAGTACTTGATATTTTGTCTGATGCATGAATTATCTGAACAATATATTTGACCCTTCCTTACTTATCTATCTTTTAGGAATGGGTCTTTTCTCTGGTTTTAGCTTTTGGGTAGGGTTGCTCTGTTTAATTTGCCAGCAAGATATAGTTGTATGTTATTTGTATATTTCAGGTTTCAACAATGGGGGTAGGACCATTCTTTGTAGAAAATATCAGCGAGATACAGTTAAATGCAATGAAACTTGTTACCACAGTAAGTACATCATACCAAGTATTTCAGTCTTCAAGATTACTACATTATTTTGTAGATACATGTACATGCAGTGATGGGAATCAATAGAAATTCATAATCTATCATCAGTTATAGTCAACCAACTGAGCATTGATTTGCAGTTGAAACAAGCACTTGACAGAAATTCTACTGTTTTCTCATACAGTTTTTAAGTTTTGTAGCAGTCTTACAAGAGTAAAAAAAGAACTCTTATGTGAATCCAGTTTTATAATATCAATTTGAATATAAAATTCACAGGAAATTTAATACACATCAGACAACCAATTTATCAATTAGATAATTTTGTAATCAATTATTAAAATCTGGAGCAGATTAAATCAATTACAGCAATTTTCCTTTTACTGAATGCAGTTTCAATAGGATTTTTGGTAGCTCTCCAGATAATTAAATAGGTTTTTCAATAGCAGTTTGGCCTTCAAGGTAGAAAGGTCACCAAATGCCCATTCATACATGTAGTTGGGTGTGTGCCAATTTACCTGATGTTGATTTCACCCACAGAGATAAAGTACATTTGAACTATTATTATGTATTGGAACAAACAAAGAGAAGGGATGAACTTTATAGACTAAATTTAAACAGTAATAGTACAACTTTGTGATTTCTTATCTTATTGTATGAAAAAATGCATCTTTATTCTTGATTGGCTATTTCATTATTAAAGACAAGTTGGGTGAACTTGACTTGTTTCCTGTTAAAATTGACACCAGGTAAACTGGCCCATATCCAGGACAAATACAATGAATGGCCATGTGACCTTTTTACCTTGAGGGTCAAACTTCTATTGAGAAACCTATTGTAACTATCTGGAGAGCTACCAAATTTTCTATTGTGAGTGCATCCAGTAATAGGAAAATTGCTGTAATTATCGATTAATAGTTTATCATTGGGACAACACTATTTGTAGATGTATAAGTTCTTGCAGTAAGAACGGATCAATGTTTAGTTACAACTACAGGTGTTAGTTCATTAATGTTAATGTTATAGTGTTTTGTTAAACTTTTTTGTTTCCTCAGTTTGGAATGACTGAAATCTGAAATAGACTCTAAAGAAAATAAAAAAAAATCTTTTGCTTACAGGTATTTTCAAGATACGAAAAACATAGGCAGCTTATTCTAGAAGACATCTTTGCAAGTTTAGCACGATTACCATCAAGTAAAAGGAATCTCAGGAACTATAGGTATGCATATTTTTGTTATTTGATACAGAGTATTGGGACATCATGTAAAAGGAATTAGTCATTGGTGTCTATTGCCCAAACGTTTTCAACCATTCACTTGGGAGCAAAATGACAGATTGTCTTCAATCTTGGTATATACATGTATTTGTTAAACCGCAGAGTTGAAAGTGGTTCTAGAATTAAACATGTAGTGATATGTAGGTACACCATTATTCTTTTTACCTCACCTAGCTACAGCCAGGGTGAGCTTTGCCATCACTTGGCGTTCTGCATCCTCTGAAACTGCTTACCCAATTAGAACCAAACCTGGTCTCGGTGGTCCTTAAATGGTCGTCTATGAAAAATGAGTCTGGCAGTTGGGAACATAGTTTAATATTATTAGGCCCCTTAGAAAAGTATTTTAAGATCTACTTTGGAGTAACAAACTTAGTTTAACATTGGACCCTATGGAAAAAGATATTCAAAGATCTCCTCTGAAAGGACTAGACCAATAGGAACCAAAATTGGTCACAATGGTACATAGTTGGTCCCCTGTGAAAAATATGTCCATATCGCATCCTAGATAGCTGCCAGCTTAGGACATAGTTTAACATTGGACCCTATTTGAAAGCATTCAAAGATCTACTCTGAAGCCACAAAGCCAATCGGAACCTAACTAAGGCACAATGGTCTCTAAGTTCCCCTTAAAAAGTGGCAGTAGTTTGCCTTCCTTCCAAAATAGCTGCCACCCGGGAACATTTTTTAACTCTGGATCGTATAGCATCAAGGTCTAGAAACAAACTTAAAAACATTTGGATTATTTGAATTTTTATGTCAGCCATGGCCCATGTGAGTAATGTAGGCTTTTTGGATCTACTTGTTATTATAGCTGATGACTCAATTTTGTACTTCAACAATAAAACCAACAGATTTTATGATCAGAACAGATAAAAATATTGAGCTAAATAACAAAGTACTGAAGTCACTGTAAATTTACTTGCTGCATATGGATAAAATAACCGAGTGGAAAAGACACCAAACAAACTTTCTGCAATGTACATGTATATTGTGAGCAACAACAGCATTGTGTTTGATCTTTCATTGTCCTAAAAAACATTATTTTAAATCAACACCAATATCATCCAACCATGACACTTCATAAAATAGAAGTTATGGAACAAAACCGGACGTCAATATGTCAGATTTACAATATAGAAATGTATTATAGATTTAAAATACTGAAAAACATGTAATATGATCTATCCTAAAACTGTGTGAAGATACAAAGACACTTAAGTAAATGGCAATACCTTCTACACTGACAAAAAATGTACAAAATCAGTTATGCTGCATTCTTAAAAAAAATCTTCAAAATAGAGTGCCTTGTACATGTATTTAGAATAAAAAGTATTTGAAAAATTGAGTGAATATACATGTATACTGCTGTGTCTTGATGGTCCTATAGTTGCAAATAAAAATATTTGATTATAACTTCTAACAATGTTTGGTGATTATATTAGAAGTACACATACTAGTGTTTAGAATTAAATACAAATATTTTCTTTCTTTTGTTTTAGGTTAAACTCTGATGAGTCAATACAAATGGTTACAGCTTTGGCATTGCAGTTAATTCAGAGTGTTGTCACTTTACCAAAGGCAAACAAATCATCTCAAGATGATGTAGAGGAAGAGGTGACACCTCCATCAAAGAAAGGCAAATCAAATCAAAAGGTTAAAAGTGGCCAGGTATTGTTATAGTTCCTCTGTAAGATTTGTCTTAGAAAACAGCAACGCTCTTTGTGGAAAGAGATGCATGCAGATCTGAATTTCAGTTTGTTTGAAAAGATTTTGTTCAAATCTGGCATTCAAACTGACAAAGTCGAACATAATCAGATTATGCCACCTTTATGTCATCCCGTTCTATCATTTCAACAGCAAATTTCCAAAAATTGTGTTTCTCTATGGAATGATGAATTAGGAAATCTTTTTTGTCCATATTGTCTTCAAATTCATTCGGACTGATTCTTTTCAATAACGTAGAAATTTTTTTTTAGATATGATGAGATTAATTTTGGTCTTACAATTATACATTTTATTTCTGTAAATTTGGTATGACATCTAGAAATCATTTTCTTGTCCAAATGAAAATTTCCAGTCTATACAATAAAGATGTATTTTTCAATTTAGGATGTAGGGTTCTACAATCCATAATGATCAATATACATGTATTTTCTATCAAATAATTGATGACAGTAATTTCTTGTCCATAAATCATTATTGAATATTTTGACTTTGCTGATTTATTTGTTTCAGACTGATACAGATGTTCTAATTGTTACCTCATTTGAAAATGCCATGAGAACAGCACACAACTTTTTGTCTGTGTTTTTACAAAAGTAAGTCGTGTTGATACAGCTATTAATGCTAGTGACCGGAAAATCTACAATATTAATTGGACCTACATGTGTATTTCTTGCATCAATTGAATTATAAATTTGCATATGAAACATGTCATTCCATATCATGCTTAATTAATGTTAGATGCTATGCCAAAGTTTCATCATACAAATATTACACTGAAGCATCCCATCACACAAAAATTTACCCCTACTCTATCAAAAAAAGCTGGGGAGAACACTGAATTCTTGCAGATTTTGTTTGAGTTTGAAGTTTCCATTACCAGATTTATCAGTATTATCTATATCTTGTTATGTGAATATTGATTATGAATATTTATACAAGTCAATAGAGTTGAATTATCAAATACAGTGTATGAAATTTTGACAGGATGGAGAACATGTTTATTTACTCCAAATTGATACATTGAAAATATGTCTACTTTATCCAAAAATGTATGAACTGACAGACCTTTTCCATGGAAGTGGATATTTCATAGAACTTTTTATTTTTAGTTCGCCTCAACGAAGTTGAGGGGGACTATTGGAGTACCCCCGGCGTCTGCATTTGGGTATATATCTTAGTAACTATGCAGTGTAGGTTCATCAAACTTTACATGCAGGTGTATCTTGTGCTAACTCACAGCCTCCAAGAAAATTGAGTCTCTCTGACCTATATTTTCCGCTTGGGTGGCTTGCATTCAAATTTACATTTCAGTTCATATCTCAGTTACTATACATAGTACAATAATCTAATTGTGCATATGCATGCATCTCTGAGGGTAGGTCAGCATCCAGGCAAATTTAGGTCGCTTTGACCTATTCTTTCCGCTTGAGTGACTTACATTCAAGTTAACGTCCAAGTTCACCAGATCTCAGTCACTGTACATGGTAGAATCGTCTATCCTTGCATGTGTATGCATCTTTGGGGGTAGGTTAGCATCCAGGCAAAATTAGGTCACTTTGACCTATATTTTCTGCATGATCTCCTTGCATTCAAGTTTCCTTCTGAGTTCAGATCTAAGTAACTGTACATTGTATGATCATCTAACTTTGCATGTGCATGCATATTTGGCAGTAGGTCAGCATCCAGGTAAAATTAGATCACTTTGACCTATATTTTCCACTTGAGTGACTTACATTCAAGTTTACATCCGTGTTCAGATCTCAGTCACTGTACATGGTAGGATCACCTATCCTTGCATGTGCATGCATCTTTGGGGGTAAGTCAGCATCCAGGCAAAATTAGGTCACTTTAACCTATATTTTCCGCTTGAGTGACTTACATTCAAGTTTACATCCGAGTTCAGATCTCAAGTCACTGTACATGGTAGGATATCTATCCTTGCATGTGCATGCATTTTTGGATTAGTGTCTATCCAAAGGACAGATTTCTATCCTATGTTACGACCCAGGTTGACCAACCTCATGCAATCAAACATTAGTGATCATACCCATGCTAAAAGAATCCTTTTCAGGAAACCTCGTACACATCTTTCTGATCTCATAAAAAACTCTGACAGTCGATAGTCTATTTTCATTGAACATTAATTTGATTGCCCGAACTTTTCAACACTTAAATGGTGCCCGAATTCGTTAATTAATCACCGAATGAATTTCCCATTCATAAAATTTTGTGTGTAGATGTATGAATATGGAAGACCGATGTCTTTGCGTAAACGTACTTCCCTGAACCGTCAATGAAATGATGTAGCTGTTTTGAAATAAATCATAAAAGAACAACGCATTGGAAATAAAAAAATCAAATTCATTAGCCGTCGAGAACAACGGTCCATTATTTACAATCTACGGAAGACGTAATGTTTGTTTACATTTTTAGTTATCAATGAATGGAAAAGTACGGCTGTTCCACGTTGGCTGTTCCATTATACTTGTTGCGATTGTCATTTAGTGTCTTCTCCGAGGTCCTCGTTCGGTATACATGTTATGCCCGACCCAAACTGAAGAAGTCGTACGTCGGTAAATACAAAGTTTTACCTGGAAACAGTTGTCAAGATGAATATTCCGAAACAGACGATATTTTGCAACGATCGGGGTTGGAATTGACTAAATTCGAAATAGGATCAGACAGGGGTGTTGATCTGTTGATTGCCGTTCGTCCAACAATGTTNCCCTATTGATTCCGGGTTCAATGAGCGGGGGCATGATTGGTTGCCATTCGGCGACAGCTCTAGTTTGATGAGCATTCCTTTCTTGGTTTTGATATCATCATTATAATTAGACCCATAGTAAAAAATGAGTAATTATGCACGACATAGACAGGCAATTATTCATATCAGACATGGACACTATTGGACAGTGTACATAAAATATCAATAGATTAGATACTGATCATTGCCATCATAGACACTAATCCACCAGTCCCTTTGGGACTTTGATTGATGGTAGGTCAGCACCCAGGCAAAATTAGGTCACTTTGACCTATATTTTTTAGATGAGTGACTTGCATTCAAGTTTACCTCAGCTGAAAAAGTAACTGAAATGGTAGGATCATCTAAACTTGCATGTGCATGCATCTTTGGGGGTAGGTTAGCATCCAGGCAAAATTAGGTCACTTTGACCTATATTTTCCGCTTGATCTCCTTGCATTCAAGTTTCCTTCTGAGTTCAGATCTAAGTAACTGTACATTGTATGATCTAACTTTGCATGTGCATGCATCTTTGGCGGTAGGTAGCATCCAGGTAAAATTAGATCACTTTGACCTATATTTTCCGCATGATTGACTTACATTCAAGTTTATGGCCGAATTCAAGTCTCGGTTACTGTAAGATCATCTAGCCTTTGTATACATGCATTAGGGATGGTAAATGAGCACCCTTGCCAAATTGGGTTTCTTTGTTCATGTGCCATGACGAGGCGAACTTTGTATCGTTGATTACCTATGTTTTCTATTTTTGTGATTTGTACATGACCACGAAAATGGTTACTACATGTAAAAAAAAATCTGATTTCACTAAAATATGCATAAAGATAACTGGCATGTCCTTGTGTTTTTAAAGTTTCTTATTATGTCAATAAAGGTGTTGATACAGTGTTTGCTTAATGCAAACTACAGTTTTTATACATAGATCGATTAAATCAACATTGAAATATTTCAGGTGCACAGTAAAAGGTGAAGAAGATTACAGGCCTTTATTTGAAAATTTTGTACAGGATCTCCTCTCTACTGTAAATAAACCAGAATGGCCATCGTCTGAATTGCTGCTTGGATTATTGGGTAGGATTCTAGTAAGTACAAATTTATTTTTCAATCTTACCTTTTGAAGTTACCAAAGCTCTAAATTTGATCTGATATTGTTGTAAAATTGAAAAAAAGATGAAATAAAGATGAAAACATTTGTTTAATGTAAAAACTATGAGAAAAGGAATAACAATATCTTGAAACTAAGCAGTTGATTATATAACTGGACCTTGTTTCGTTAATTATGTTTTGAAAATTGATGTGTCGCAGTTCAATGTGAATCCAGTAACTAATGCATTTTTATCAAAAGTAATCTTGTCATATTCATACAGACATACAGTAGAACTTCGATGGCTCGAACACCCCAGGGACAGATGAAAATAGTTAGAGGGGTGTACAAGACATTGAGGTCAAAATACATGTACAGTCGAACCTCGATGGCTCGAACACCCAAGGGACTGATGAAAACAGTTCGAGTGAGAGGGGTGTTCGACCTATTGAGGTTGAACTATGTTTAAACTTGAACAAAGGGACCAGAAAATGGGTTCAAGACATCCATGGTGTTCGAGTTATTGCAGTATGAGCCATCGAAGTTCAACTGTATGTTTAAACTTGAACAAATGGACAATAAAAAGGGGTTCAAGACATCCATGGTGTTTGAGTTGTTGCAGTTCGAGCCATCAAAGTTCTACTGTACTTCTATTTTGAGGGAAATCAAATCAAAACTCACTGGATACTACACTGAACACCAAAATTCAATATCAGTAAAATCTCGCTTGTGTTGAACTCGGTTAAATTGATTAAGTCCCTGAAACTGACTTGTTGAGGTGCAATGGTATATAATATGAACTTAGATTGGGGTATCTATGACCTTTATAACTAATCTGTAAAACATTTATGACATGATGCTTTCATGCATATATCATATACTTACATTGTATATACATGTTATCTTAATCAAATTTTGATGTTGTCATATGAAATTGTTATGTTTTATTTTGATTAGGTGAAGCAGTTCAGCACCAAATCTGTAGATATGTCCCTCAGGGTAGCATCTTTAGAATATCTTGGTATTGTTGCATCAAGGTTACGGAAAGATGCAGTTTCTAGTCAACTCAATCAAGAGTCAATAGATGAAATAGTAGCTAAGGTAAGACTTTTAATCAGTCAATGGGAATTTTAATATAAAGTTTTGTTGTGCTTCCATATACATGTATGCCAATATCTAAATATATAAATTTAGTTGTATTAAGGGATTCGCACAGCAGTATTTCTTTCTTTTAAGTAAATTAATGCTCCTACATACATGAAGATATTTTTTGGAATAAAATGATGTTATTCTTTGATTACATGACAACAAAATTAGACACTTACAATGCAAAAAAGGGTCTATAACCAAGTTCAACTAAGGGCTGTTCCAGCAAAACATACATTGGACGGGGGAAAGGCACTTTAAAATTGATATGGGTGGGTGTTATTAATTAAAGTCCGACTTCTGAAGAAAATGAAAAAATCCTATTTTGCATCTATGGGTGGTCATGATAATTTGCAAGTGCCTTCCCCCCGTCCCATGTATGTTTTGCTGGAACAGCCCTAAAGTTAGTTATACATTTTATATTTTCCATCAAAATGTGTACAATGTATGTACATGTATATACAGGTGAATGAAGAAGACAGTGATGAGGAGGAAACAACTAGATCAACAAGAGGAAGTGCCAAAAATACTGAACAGGTACACTTTATTTAAAAGAAATATTGAGCAAAAACGTTTTATGTGTTGTGAAGGATGGGTATATTTGTAAAAAAAAAATTTCATCGATTTACTTGAATTGTTTTTAATAATGCTCAAAGCCTTAAAGATAAATTGTACATACACTTTATACAAATTTAGAAACATCATTGCTATTAATGAAGCATTTGTTATACCCCCTCTTTGAGGGAGGTATATAGTGTTCATGGTGTCCATCCGTCCTTCCATCCGTCCGTCTTTTTGTACCCAACATCAGGTATCCATTACTCCTCCTAAACCAATGATTGGAATTTCATGAAACTTATGCAGGAGCTTAACTACATATCGTAGATGTGCACTATGCTTTTTGTTTTCCAATAATTCCCTTTTTTCCAGATTTTTTACATGTTTTGTAGTTTGCCATTTTAGCTCCATGCAAACCATATGGTGATCACATGGTATCCACTACTTCTCCTGAACCACTGATCAGAATTTCATGAAACTTATGTAGGAGCTTCATTACATATTATAGATGTGCACTGCACTTTTATTTCCCCTAAATTTTCTTTTTACCAGATTTTTTATGTGTTTTGGACTTTGTCAATTTTATTAATGTAAACCATGTGGTGACCTCCTGGTATCCACTATTCCTTCCTGACCACTGATTGGAATTTCATGAAACTTATGCGGGAGCTTTATTACATATTGTAGATGTGCACTTCGCTTTTTGTTTTACAATAATTCCTTTTCTTTCCAGATTTTTGACATGTTTTGGACTTTGTTATTTCAGCTCAATGCAAACCATATGGTGACCTCATGGTATCCACTACTCCGCTTATGCCATTGATTGGAATTTCATGTAACTTATGTAGGAGCTTTATTACATATTGTAGATGTGCACTACGCTTTTTTTTCCATTTTTTTTTTTTTTTTTTTTTTTTTTTTTAAAGATTTTTTGACATATTTACGACTTTGTCATTTTAGCTCTTGAAATTCAAACCACATGGTATCCACTGCTCTTCTTAAACCTCTGATTCGAATTTAATGAAACTCACGCAGGAGCTTTTACATATTGTAGATTTGCATTACACATCTTGTTTTCCAATTATTCTTTTTTTGGCAGATTTTTTATATGTTTTGGACTTTGTCATTTTAGCTC
>MJUU01004172.1:4013-25657 GCA_002080025.1 Modiolus philippinarum
TTTGAATGTGTTTTCCCATAGGGTCCAATGTTAAACTATATCCCCCGCTGGCAGCCATGTTGAATGTAGCGCAATCCTGAAAAAAATCTTTTTGTAAGGAACCTGCACCCAAAGACTATTGTGGCAAAGTTTGGTATCAATTGGCTCAGTAGTTTCAGAGAAGAAGCTCTTTGAAAATGTTTTTCCATAGGATCCAATGTTAAAACTATGTTTCCCGCTGGCGGCCATCTTAAATATAGCACTGACCTGAAAAAACACCTTCTTGCAAAGGACCACCTAACGCTTATTGTGGCCATGTTTGGTTCCAATTGGCCCAGTAGTTTCAGAAAAGAAGATCTTTGAATGTGTTTTCCCATAGAGTTCAATGTTAAAACTATGTTCCCCGCTGGCAGCCATCTTGGAAATTGCGCGGACCTAAAAAGCACCCTTTTTGTAAGGAACCACCCAAGGATTATTGTGACCAAGTTTGGTTCCAATTGGCTCAGTAGTTTCAGAGAAGAAGATCTTTGATAGTGTTTTCCCATAGGGTCCAATGTCAAAACTATGTTTCCAGCTGGCGGTCATCTTGGAATTCGCGCAGACCTTAAAAACACTTTTTTGTAAGGAATCACCCAAGAACTATTGTGGCCAAGTTTGGTTCCAATTTGCCAAGTAGTTACAGAGGAGAAGATCTTTGAATGTGTTTTCGCTGGCGGTCATGTTGAATGTAGTGCGATCCTGAAAAACACAGGTACCAATTGGCTCAGTATTTTCAGAGAAGAAGATCTTTGAAAATGTTTTCCTATAGGGTCCAAACTATGTTCCCCGCTAGCAGCCATCTTGGAAATTGGGCGGACCTAAAAAAAACACCTTTTTTGTAAGGGACCACCCAAGGACTATTGTGGCCAAGTTTAGTTCCAATTGGCCCAGTAGTTTCAGAGAAAAGGAATTTCAAACGTTTTTTTCCATAGGGTCCAATGCTAAATTTTGGTCCCAGCTGGCGGCCATCTTGGATGACGTACAGACCTGAGTGACACAATTTTTAAAGGGGACCACCCAAGGACTATTATGGCCAAGTTTGGTTTCAATTGGCCCAGTGGTTTCAGAGGAGAAGATCTTTGAATGAAAAGTTTACGGACGGACGACGGACGCAAAGTGATTGCAAAAGCTCACCCTGGCATAGCCAGGTGAGCTAAAAATGAATATAATTTGTTGGGGGCTGGGGCTAATATATCTATAAATTTATAAAAATTAGAAGGGCTATATTACCTTAGGTAGATGGGTACTTCAACTTTTTGTTCCTACTTGATACTGGCATCGAAAAAATAAATAATATACTGTCACGGTCTAGGGTAGCGTGGGGACACATAAATTATAAGTCACAAACCAACCTTGGGCGACATGGATAACGTTCAATCTTGGGCGAAATGGATAACATGGACGGGACTGACTAGGGGTCCACATAAGTTTCAAAGACAATGGATACAATATATGTTTTACAAATTTTATTAACTGAGTAAAACGATAGCAGTTATTTGTAAGATAACATCTTCAGTAACCCGGAACCCTGGATTCAAGATTGACTTCTAACTTCAGTGGGCTAAACATTCAGTTTAGCGACAGTATAACTTGTAATTGGCCAAAATTCGTGACTACCGACCAAAATTCATGACTACAAGTTGAAGAGACATAAATTGTGTCACACAGTCAAACATTCAGTTTGTGCACTAAAGTAACAAATAAAATTATTTGTTATTACCTAAATATCTTGGTTAAAGACGACTTTTATAATAATGTGAACTATGTCCAAGATTCTCAGCTAAACATTCAGTTTAGCAAATCTAACTTATCTCATGTAAGTTCCCGTAACCAAATATAAAGCAATAGACATCGTTCAGCGCTCCATTTCAGCAAACAGCTTATTCAATAATAAAAAACATCATTTCAAGAATTTGTGTTTGGTCTCTCTGTACATATACTATAAGAGTATATAAAATGCTAATCTCAGCATTTAAATTAAATAAAATATAAAGTTTTCTGTACCTTTGGCGCTGCCAGGAGTAATGGTTGCCAGTCTGCAGTGGAGAACTATCAGAAAGACCCAGATTTTGAAGGTGCGCGCCTTATATACTCAGATCGCTATCACCCATAGCAATTGCTAGATTCCAACATTCACCATAGCTACAGATGCTAGCGGCGCGAAATCAACAGATATGTCTGAAATCACTATTTTCAGTCAACTATAGGACAAAATTGGAATAAATGTTCATAAAACAACCTGTTTTACTAGCTTTTTGTTTCGATTTGTGTTAATATGTATCAAACCATTACNATACTAAGCAAGGACAGAGACATATAATTATATGTCTCTGGCAAGGATTTTTATAGTGATACACTATATACAAATCCTTCAAGTAAGTCACCGTGACTGTTTTTAAAATAAATTATATTGAAATCATCGAATTTCCTGTTTATATAATTAGGTCTAATTAGAGGAAAACTTGTAGTTTGGGCCTAGGACTTATTGGCCACGTAATTTTCTGTCAATCCATTTTCTTTTTATTATATTTTATTTTTTCATAAATAACCGGTTTGAGCGGAAGTTATTGCTAATTGTTGAACAATATTACATCCATTTCTTATTGAGTCCATGGATGCGAAATCGTCAACAAACATAAAATTAACTGGGAAAGTGCGGGGGAAAGTGCCCTTTCAACGATGAAGATTGTTTATGTGAATTTGTTGAAGCGCTTGGGTCCTGGACTGATATTGCGTAAATGAACTCGCCCGACATGCCTCAATGTAAGGGTAACCACTTCCTGGGATATCATGAGAAATACCAATTGTTACGTCGCACTTGGACTTATATAATATGTTATATTAGTCCCAGCGTTGCACTACAGTCTACTCGATTTGGAATCGAAATAAGGATTCCATGAAAGCGGTGCACAACAAGGTAGGCTATTTATTGAAGGAATATGCGAAAATGGCTTTGATGTAGAGAAAACTGTATATAATCTCAATTTATAAGAACGAAGAAAGACACGGAAATCATCAGAAGATAGGATTGAAGTGAACTCTACAATGTATCACAGTCATTTGATTCCACATTACTGATTATTCTCCAGTCCAATATAATTAGGTGCTGGCAAAAAAAAAATAAATAAATAAAACACACAAAAACGATACGATTTTATTTTTAACAGTAGCAATACTTACATTTAGACAATTTTGTTCAAAACCCAGGAGTGTCTCACTCTTTCAAAAGCTCTAAGCATAGCTTAGTTTGACTTTACTTTTGAGATCCTTGTGGCCATTTATTCTCTGTCAGGTTAAATACATCTTTTGTATTGGCGGATCCAAAGGGGGGGGGGGGTCGGCCCCTTTTTTCTGGGCAATCGTGTATTTTTTTAATGAATACCCTAGTGTTTTACTAAGAAAACACCCCAAAGTTTTTCGATATTTTCTTTAAATTCTAGTTGGACCCCCCTTTTAAAATTGCCTGGATCCGCGTCTGTTTTGTTATTTGTCTTCCAACTGACTCGATTTGATCTGCACTGAAAGGACATGTCCGAATGAGTTTAGAAAAAGTAAAAAGTTTCGTGCTATGCCATCAGCTGTGGATATTTGCTGCATAGTTACAAACGCCAAAACAAGAATGTGACCAGGAAACAATTGTCCTTGTTTTAGATAAAATATAAAGTACAAAATTACAATGTGCAACCCAATTCTTCCCTATTTTGCTTGTCAAAATACTTTTTGTTTTTATCAACGTTTGAAACTTCCCTGTTACACGTGTTAGAATAATGATCACAACCAGTACCATTTGGTAAGATATTTTTATTTATTTTTAAGATTAATAGGTTGACGTTTTATAATGGATTTCTTGCTCATCTGACCAAAAAATGGAATTCAGTATTTGAATGCTTGCGAAATTATTTTCGATATCTTATAAAAGTTAGATTTTATCAAATGGGTAAACATACAGAATCTTGTCTGCAAACTCCCGTTATATTAAGATGAGATAATTTGCGTAGAAATAATACAGAAGAAAAGTTTTTCGCCATTCATTAAAAAAAAGTTCTACAACCCCTATTTTCTTATGCAAATCGAAGGCAAGTATATTAGCTCATGTAATCCACGGGTTTTGCAAAAATCTATCAGATGTAACTAAAATAATATCTGGCGAAAACTTTAGAATGCAATTATGATTTGAATGAAGCTTAAACGAATGACAACATTAGGGTTAGGAAGATATCTAACTAATTTTTAGCCCAGAACATCAATAGTAAAGATTTCAAGTGACGTTTGACCAGAATTTGGTTTCAGGTGCATAGATATTCAGAATGCCTTTATGTATTGGGGAAAATCTAACAAAGATGAAAGCATGGGAGTTAGAAGGTCAAAGGTAAAGGTCACATGAACTAATTCTGACCAAAAATTGGTTTCCGTGGCATACTTCAGAATGGTAATTCATGGATTTGATCGAATCGTACATAAATGAAAGCTTTAGCAAGTTGGAAGATCTATTGATGTTTCGACAATCAGTTCACAAGTGAAGGTTACACAAACTTTAAAAAAAATTTAAATTTTGGCTTACAACTGGTCCCAGGGCATGACTTCAGGATGCCTTATGGATTTAAAGGAAACTTTATACAGATGAAAGGGTCTTAGGTATGAGTATAGATAGAAACTTCGACAATTTGGAGTCAGTGGGTAAAATGTCATATAGATTTGTATTGAATCTACACAAATAAAAGCATCGGTAACTAGTAAGCAAGACAAATATTCACGGTTAGTGGGGTCAGTCGGTTAAGGGACACACATGGTCACATGTTCCGTAGTAGAAAATTTGGACTGAAAATTGGTTTCCGGGGAATGACTTTAGAATGCGTATATGCATTTGAATGAAACTTATACAATCGAAAGCACAGAGGAAAGCTTCAGAACGAAGGAGGACAGCTATTGATTATGAAGTCAGTAGGTCAAAGGTCAAGGTCACATGTAGTTACCAAAATTTTAAAAAAAATTGCCAAAAAAATTCTTTTCTGAGCGAATGATCCAGCATGCCTCCATGGATTTAACTGAAACTTACTCATGTGAAATCATCAGAGGTAACGAATACACCTATTGATTTGAGCTGTTGGTTAATAGTAAAGAGGCTTGTTTAGGGGGGTCCCAATATCCCATATCCCAGTAAGTCTGGACTAAAATATCCCTTTGAAAATGGAAGATATCCCATTACTTATTGAAATATCCCATTTTACGTAGTCAAAATATCCAATATCCCATTACTTTTTGTCCCAAGTATCCCGTATCCCATTAGCAAAAGTCGTAAATATCCCGTTTCCCAATATACCCTAAACAAGCCTCAGTTAAAGTTACATTAATGTATAGAAAAGATAAAAGGAAACACCAGCAATACCCGAAAATTACAATCACATGCCACACTCTTCCAGATTTCTGCACAAGGACAAAAGACAAACATATACAACGATAGGAACTCGGGAAAGTCGGACTTGCTATCGGCACATGTACTAACAAAAGTGCGATTTTGATTTACTTGTTCTGGGCGAACATTTAAGCTTTCAATTGTCAATTACTAGTAACCATTCCTGCTATCAAATAGAGAAAATATTTACATATCTTAACTCACAAAAGTTGTGCTTTACTGCTACTGCCCGTTACTTTTAATATAAATAAATAAATATTTGATGTGTTTATTACAGAACAACATACACCCTTGGGTCAGCGTCTGTGCAGAACACTGAATAGTGGTCGCCTAGTGGGCATTTCTTTCTATTGAGCATGATAATTGTGGACGTACCTTTACGTTATGTAATTCCGGTGTATACTACCAAGTGTCATTTTGTCAAAAAGTGACTAAATAGTTATCGGCTATCGCCAAGTTTTCATCTAGAGTTACAACACAACCCAGGCTTATATGGACTAAATATTGATATATATCAACTCTTACATGCGTTAAGCAATTGTACATAATGCTAATGAAATTTCTCAGCTACATGTCAAATTTGATGAATTGTCTTACTTGTGTCCTATGTTAAGATGGACTGTTTTGTCAATGCCTATCCACAATGATTAAGAATATTGTAAACGTTTTATCACTACTGTTCGTACAGCCTCTTAAAGCCGGGCATTTCATACAGAACCAAAACGAACTAACTAGAGATGGTAAAGTATCGTCTATAGTTCTCCTAATAACACTCTCAGGATCACTGGTAGCATTACTGTTTTTACGCATTGGTTCAACTGAAAAGCAAACTTTAGAAGTTAGAGCTAATGTTGTCCGTTGTCTGTTAATTCTGTTCATTGTACTTTCAGTAATTATATACATGTTTTTATTTATTTGTCGTAAACAATTTACAGCGTCTGATCACAACAGAAACTCCAACTCATGGATGTTAGTCAAAATACGTGTTACGTTTATTGGTTTGTTTTCAGCATCAAGTGTGTTTTATTTTGCGCTTACAATAGCGATAAATTATAGATGTGGAGTATTTCCCGGGCTGAGTCATGTTTTACAAATACTCTATGATAGTTGCATGATTATTATTTATATAGTGCAGTTTCTTTTTATCTTATTCTCATTCAAAACCAAATTTTTAAGCACTTGTGCCATGTATTTTGCTGCAACAGTGTTAGTTCTCACCAATGCTTTTATATTCATCTACCATTCGGTTCGGTTTAATTACTATATGACAGTACAAAATGTGACAAATTGTACAAATGAATCATTTATTTTTGCAATGTATCATTTATCAAAACCATACATTGAACCTACTGTACTTGAAAATTCCATGTTAGCCATGTTAGTACTACGACAAATATTCTCGCGAGCCAACTCTACTGAGGATTCGACGCTTACTTCTGAGGACAAATTTGAACAGGAGTTTGGATTTCTGTCGGAAGATTCAGAAGAAAATGTTGCCGAGGAAAGGAGTGGTGAAATGACATCATTATGTACCAAAAGGAAGGTGTTTCTAGTTTCCATGGTAACGATGCTAAGTATATTCATTTGTGTACCAATGTTCATCATAAAATGGAAACAATTAGGATATAACAAAAGCAATGAATACGATATCTACATAACCCAAGCCATATTTTATTTCATAGCCAAACTTCTTATGTATTCTGCTCTTATCAGATGCTACCATTTCCTGAAGCAGAACTCCCAGACGTATGCCAACCTTAAGAGACAGCCAATCAGATTTAAACATTACTTGATCTTATTCAGTACATTTGGGACTATCGTCTTCTTCTCATTGCAGCTGATTTCTAGTATTTTGTCCACAGGCGGACAATTATATACATTGAAAAATGTGATGAATATTATAACGGTATATTTACAAACTGTTTTAATTTTACATCTGAAGGACTATAAAAAGATATATGAAGATAGGAACATATGTTCAATATCTAGTGTTTTGCTATTTCTTGCGATGATAAACTTCGGGTTGTGGTGCTATGACAGTTTTTATGAAGTACAATTTGTTTACAAGAACGAGTATACAGTCCATTTCTTTGGAATTAACACCTGGTTAACGATACGACATGTTTTATTTCCGATGATAATGTTTTATAGGTTCAACAGTTTTCTGTCTTTTCTGGAGTATTCAAATTTCAGGTTCAAATGTTGTTGTAGTAACATGAAGAAACAGGAATATATTGCTATTCAGTAAACTTAGTATTCGAGCTTACCGAAAAGACAATCTATATGTTCCTTTAACTATATAGTGATTTAGCTGTATGTATGCATGCATGGAAAAGGTATGGCTACTTTCTCGTGAATTAATATCCTTTATCATACCAATTTTGCAAATGCATCTAATCTTCTCCAAAACGGATATAGACCTTTTTTACGAAATCAATTCAAATGCCTTTTTGATACTTTTGATTATAAAAGTTCGGCCTCTAAATTTGCCACTTGAATGCAATCTTGACCAACTTTGACAATTTTTGTAGGTTTTTGTTAAAATTCATTGTAGATCACCTTCAGAACCAAACTAAATGTTTATACACTGGCAACAAATAAATGATTTGTAAATTGTAAAGGCTATTTACAGCCATGTTCGACTACTATTATATCAAAAACATTCAAGTGTGGCGTATATAAATGTTATTCTTCGGATTTACACGATTTTTAACAATTTATAAAAATAGTCCAACATTGGAACAAATTGCCATATTTCTTTGCTACTTAATGTAATTAAAAACAAATATTTAAATCATATTGCTTATGATTTAAATTCAGTAAACTTTGATCAGTGTAAAATAAATGTATTTGAATAAATTCCTTGCAACACTATTATTGCTGATTTTACCTACAACATGAGTACATTCAGACTGCCCTAAGCCAACTCTCCTTTGCCAGCTGTGGGTAGGTAGGCCATTTTTTTTTTCAGAGAGAGAGAGTCATTTTACAACAAATATCATAAACAAGAAATTTAGATACAGAATTACAAAGTAATTAATATGCAAATTTGATAATACAAAACTTCGGGTAGCATTGATGTTTTGGAAAGGCTGGGTTTCAGGAAACAAACAACAAATTATTTTAGACCTAGAAGAAAGCTTAAGTTAATCTGTTGACAAGCATTAATTTTCATAATATGTTTAGGTTTGTCTTGTGATTTTGTTCTGCAATTCTCTAGTGGATTCGTTGAGATACCTTTAAATGAGCTGCCTGACATTAGACAGCAGACAAACCTCAAGCCTGATAAACAACTGGAATGGCAGCTCTTGCAGATGTAACTCCTGTAGGCCTCAATGAATGTTTCATGTTTTTTTATTCTTTTTTGTTGTGTATGTATGTCTTGCTTCCGCATGCTGATAAACTGCTTTGATTTATTGCTTGCTTTGTATGAAATCTAGTGCTTAATATGCTTGACCTATTCTGTCATGTGTACCATTTTATGCTTTAACTTATGTTTGTAATGTGCTATATATGTTGCTATGCATGTGCTGTATGTCATTCATGTTGTTAATTTTATTGTTGTAATGTCGGTTAAAGTTCTACAGGGCTTATGTTGTGCTTGTATTGTAAATCCGACTATAAATAAAGTTTCTTAGTCTTAGTCTTAATGGATTGTGGCATTCGATCATAATTCTCAGTCACTGTAGTTGTTTTCTGTTTCTTATTTATTTTAAAAAACAAGGGCAGTAGAATACCGAAGAAACAAGGGAAGCGATGACTACAAAAAGCGAAGTCCAAAGACATGGCAAAAACGGTAACAGATAAAAACAAAGACAAAACAAGGACGTGAGACAGCTACAATGCACAGAAATAAAAAGATAACATTAAGAACTAAGGCACTCATAGTGTGAACTCCCATGAAAACCGGGAGTGACATCAGGTGCTCCGGAAGGGTAAGCATGTCCTGCTCCGCTAGCGACACCCGTCACAATATCAGTGAGGCATATAGTGTTTTGAAAGGTCTGTTTGGTACATTGTAGCGGATTGGTTGATGTCATTTTCTAACCCTTAGACAAAAACTAATGGAATCCATGGTACATGTTACTTCTCTAACCCTCAAACAGTACCATGGTGAAATTTTGAAAAAGCTTTATGTAAATCTCTATAGTATTGAAACAATCACAAGGACAAATCGATGGCACAAACATCACTGACGAAGACAAAACTAAAATTTTACAGTATGATATACAAGACAACACTATTAAACTATTCTTTGTTGGTATTAATGTAAGAGTAACTGGTAACCACAAGCTCTAGATATGATTGTTCTATGCCTTTGATGTTGTAGGTCATCACCAACCAAGTCCCACAAAACTCAGCAAGGCACAAAACCGATTACTAGTACTATAAAAGCTACAATATTCAAAAATTAAATATCATAAAATCCCAGTTACAATGTTCTGTTCTTTATTTGCTGTTTTCTATGTTTTTTGGATTAATGCCTCCATAATCAATGCTTTATCTTTATTTGCCCGAAATCAACCCCAGTTTAGAATTCTATCATTTATCATAATTCTATTGAGGTAAAGTCTTGATTTTGGCTAAATTGGTCGTTAAGTCCTAACCATCATACGGTATTTCAATCAAATTTGAAAGTTGGCTCTCAGTACCAACTTGTTTCACTTTTATGGAATGCCTTAGTGATCTTGTCATAAAACCGGTTTAACCCACCATTTCTTTTGAAATGCCTGTACCAAGTCAGGACCATTGCGGTCGACAGTTTTTCCGGTGGTTTTTACCTGATTTGCTCATGCAATTTGGCTCTTGACAACCCTGTTCGGTAATTTTGTTATTACCCCCATTTCTGATATTGAGATGAATTATACCGATGTTAACTGTAAATCCATAGTAAATGTTGTTTCTGCAAATGTGTATCAAATCAATTAATTTGGAAGATCATAGAAAACAAGAAAACAAAGCTGATAGAGAATAAATAACCAATCAGATCTACATGGAAAGCCAACATCAGCTAAAAACAGAGCTTTGCATGAAAGAGTTTTTCAAAAAAATTTTAAATTGCAAGTTTCTGTTAAATCATTGATTTTTGAGCCAATGCCAAAAATACTGACTACTGGGTTGATGAATACCATGGCTGACTAAAAGTTCACCAGCAGAGGTATCGACCCAGTAGTTAATACCTATAAGTTACTGTAAATTTGTTTTACAGTAATATTCTAATAAAAATCTATAAATGAAATAAAGAAGAAAATTGTGAAAAACTGAATTGATTCCAGTATTGGAGCTAGCTATTCAAATTGTTTAAACTCATCAGGTTCTAGATGTCCATGACACTTTTTTAATTATTATCCAGATCCATGCTACCTCTTCATTACGTAAAATAAAAAGGGTCCAAAAAAATATAAACATAAGTTTGAAAATAAAAAACCTATTGATGAAACATGTCACTTTTGATGAAACTATTGACAAATGTTCCACAGTGATGGCATGCATTTATCTGGATTTTAAGCAATCTGAACTACAACATCAATGCCTGACTAATTGGCAGATAGTTGACAGTCTGATAATATATCCTTGGAGATAAAATTTGAAGAATAATCTAACCAATTCAAGAAGACCTGATTCACAGCTCCAAACCATATATCATGTGTCTGAATTATTGTTTGTTTCTGTAAAAATGACTGATAAAGCCTCTGTGAAATACAAAACACTGCTATTTATAATTATGTAGAGAATTTAGTCTGCTTTGTTTCTCATTTAATTAAGAATGTTCAATTGTCATGTTTATGCATTTCTGTCAGATTTTCGGACTTCTCTAGTTTTATCCATTCAAAAGCTTAATAATATTTTGCTACGTGACCCCCCATTTTTTGTTGTTGATTTCATTTTATATATCTTTGGGGGCATTCTGACAAAATTTTATTGTTATTTTGTCACATTCATTATTGGATAAACATTGTTCATGTTAAATCTATGAAAAATGCAGAGGAGTTCAGTTTCCCCCCATTTTTTTAAACACTTGTATCTCAAAAATTTCATCGGTAACCTATAAATTTTTTCGGCTTTAATTATTTCTTTTCCAAGTTTCTAACAAAAATCACATTTAATTGGTATCCTTGTTATTTTGAAATTGACCAGCGAACATCCTTAATGACAATGTGTTTTATTTCATGCAGTAGCTACAAAGGATACTTATGTCACAAAATCACTGGTTGGACAGATTTTTATACCCCCACTTTAGTGGGGCGGCATATAATGATCATGATGTCTGTTTGTATGTCCGTTTGTTTCTACTTGATTTTTTGGTTAATTTTTTTTACTTTTGGAATCAAGTGGGACAGCAGGGGGTATGTATTACTGAGCTATGCTAAGTTTTTGTAGTTCTAATAATAACAAACTAGTGTATATAAAACTACTTCTTTATTCTGGAATGCTTTTCCTCTCTTACAGATCTACATTTCTCATTAACATATACAATGTCTGTAAGTATGGATATCATAACAAGTATATAACCAAAGAATGCTTTGATACTAAATTCAATGGCAACAGGCCTATTTCAATAGAAGTAATGAACATTAAAACCTGACACATGGCTACCAGACATAATTTGACTCCTTATTTTTAGAGACAAAATAAATGTTTACTTAAATACAAATAAATTACAAAATAAAAGTTTACTTAAGTAGTAGGATTTAATCAAAAGGTTGAAGATGAACAAGAAAAAATAATAGGTTCATGTACTTGATTTTGAAATAGAGGCAATTTTCTGGGTTTTCTAGACATTGCATAGAAATTTGTAAGCTTTGAAAATCTAGCAAAGGAGTAAGGTCAATTTCTTGAAATTTTTTCCAAAATTCTTTAAAGGTACATGTCTTTTCTATTTTGTTTCTTATTATGTAAAATCTAAATTATACATGTTATTCTATGTGATAGACAACTGGGAAATAATGGACGGATTGAATAATGAAGACAGGCAAAACTGTACTTCAGAACTATGGTATTGAAAACTTAAATGGATGTAGATATGATATAAACACTCGTAACCATGGCACTACATAGAAAACAAAATAACATAAAAAAAGATTTAAGTTGTTTTGATTCTTGCTATACATATTTTCCAACCATAAGATGAAAAAAATAAGAGAAATAGAAATCTTTAGTACATAAATAAACAAAATACAAAAACAAAAGTAAAGAAAAAAGTAAAGGCTATCACAGTCAAATAGTATAAATACTTATATACATATATGTAAATACAACCTTTTTGTATATATGTATTTTAAGTATATACAAAAATATATTGTCAATTTGGACACTTTCAATGCAAATTAAATTCAAGGAACTCTGTGAAATAGATGAAAAAATAATAGAAATAATACTCCTATAAGGTTGTTTCATAAGGAAGGATTTACAACTAAATTGAATTCATTTTGGAAATGAGATTGTTTTTAGTCTTTCTTTTTTTTTCCATAGGTGTTTTGTATAAACACGTTCAATATACAATAAATATAGATTACACCACAAGATCCCGTTCATTACCATATTTTATCCACTAGAGATAGTTAAATTTTAAAATTTTAATTGCGAGGCTTTGGAGCATTTTAAAATTTTTAAATTTAACTATCGAGAGTGGATAAAATATGGTAATAATCGGGATAAAGTGGTGTAATCTTTTTCTCTAATGATCAATGATAAATACCGAGAAATGTATTCCGAATAGATTTGGCGGGAAATAGCACGGGGCTTTATTCAACACACGTTGAATAAAGAAAATTTATCTAATGGGTCAAAACCGGTTTAAACTTGACATATCATTAGAGAAATATTGTTACAATGTAAAATTTCTCTATATATAGAACATAATAAAATCATGAAAGCATCACCCATATGGGGAAATATTGTGAAAATTTAACAATGTGAAAACTTTCAACATGTAATATCAGTATAATTCCTACTTGTACACATATTTGCTGAAAATGTACATAAAATGACTGCCATGTTTTAAATAATGCCAGAAAACCAAAAGCGGTCTACATACTTTAAGAGAAAACATTCTAAACAGCAGAGGTATCGCAATTATATTTCATATAAATTATGCAAACTTTGTCTAATTTGTAAATAAATGATACTATTCTATATAAATTGACACAGGAGGTTAAATTCTGATATTTTAAGAAAATCAAAGAAGTTTAAGACAGAAACAAACATGGCTTTGAAAGCACATACATTATGGATAAATAATTAGACAGAAACCATTATTTTGACAAACTTGATGAGACTGAATAAGTTATTGTTTAAGGCTACACCCATTTTTGAGACAGTCGTTGTAAGCCATTCTAGTTCAACAGCAATACCACATGTAAAACACTAAACACATTAGAACAAAATATGTAACATACAATGTAGAACTATAAACAGCTGTAATAAGTTAGAAAGCAGGTAAACATTATAACATACATAAACAAGACAAAAAATTTGTAAAAAAGTGAGCAAAATATCTTCTGGATTGCAGTAATAATATTTATATACAGACTAGCACTAATATCTAATGTAATATCAACTTAACCTCAATAATTCATGTTGATAGGGTCATGATACAGGAATGGTTTCATAACATCAACTACATACATTTGACACAAAAATATCCATACATGTTCTACTTGTGAATATAGAGTCAAAATGCCCTGTGTTGTTTTGCTATAATTTGTTGCCAACTTCTGTTTTTATGCACTTTTATGACTGATCAAAAAGAGTTTGTACATTATGTTATATCCATAAAAATATTCTTTAACTAAGGTACAGAGCAAAATATTAAAAATGTTTAAATATTAATCCATTTCTATGTTACCATATCAAATATTCAACAAAGACTACCCCTTCAACCAGATATTTTTTTTTTACTGTAAAGATATATACAATACACAACTAATTTATTTTACAGATACAGTTCTATATTAATTCATTGTTGCTTAGCAACCTGGTCATTTTCCCCTGTAATGAATTTTTCCTTCTTTATGCCCATAAAATGTTTTTTAATATTGCCATTTTTTGCATTGTTTTAATGCATGGACAATCATAAAAAAATCCACTGTATCATTAGACAAATCACAGAAATATAAGAAATGGAAAATGTGCTGTATGTGTATACTGGCAAAGATTCAGTTTTGATATCATGAATAAAAGAAAAATGTGCCAGCTACTGACGAAAAAAGCCAAATATAAAGGGCTGTCAAAATATACAAAGTACTAGACTGTCATGGCAATACATAAACTTAACATGTCAAAATGTAACATAAATTTATTTACATTTGGCTTAAGATGAAGGAACTGGTGATTTGTACCAAAGTTTTTCCCACTGTTTCCTAATAAAGATGTATTAATAAAATAAAGTCCTATTTTTTTATTTGATCAACAGACTGGTTTTACCATATAAATATAAGTACCAGTGCAGGTTCTCTGCCTGAAGGAACAAAAATTCTACAATAATACAGCCATTTACGATATGACAATATATTTCTTCACGTTTGACATGGATGTAAACATGTCCATTCTGCTATCAAACAGACTTCAGTTGCTTTTGGGTGTCCTGTCAATTTCAAATACTTCTTTCTTTTGCAAAGAAGTAATAACATCAGAAAAATCTTAGATATTAATTCCACAGTTCATGCCAAATTTGACTGACTGCTACTAATTCTACTTCCTTCCTAAGTTAATTCTAATTCCTACTATGTTTCAATGTCATCATCATCATCATAATCTGAGGCAAATCTATAATTAGTTCTTCTGGTCAAGCTCCTCTGTAAAATTTTAAAAAATCATGTATTATATATAGCACTTAAAAAGGTTTAAAACTAACCAGAAAATTGATTCAGATGTAACAAAGAAGGCTGGAGACGAATATCTACTGTTGCAATAAAAAGATTTAGTTAACCAGTATAATGTAATGATCTCACAACATGCTACTGAATTTTTACATAAGAGTAGATTTAGCAACCGCAAAAATTTCATAAAAATATATATAAAAATTTCAGTGGGAATATTTGCAGGTATCCATTTTCACAGTTTTTTAGGAACAAGTAGTAAATATCAGTACCTTCTGATTGTTCGAGGGTACTTATTTTCGTAGTATTTTGTCAGCCACGAAAATAGCGAAAATTAGTACACCGCAAAAATTACTATGTTTACAGTATCTCATGACTTGAATATTGGTATTTCACGCTTAATTGTACATTTCAAAAAGACTTTCTCAGATATTAACAGTAGAAATTGGACACACTTAAAAAACATGTAATGACCAAACTTGAAAAATAGAGTTTGCTTACCATCAATGCAATGCCAACAATTCATATATTTACTATACAAGAAACATAAGACAACAAAGATATACCTTACATTTTATTTTTATTTAATAAATTTTTATATGAATAGCTGAAAATTATCCATCAAGTTTGCAACACATTTTATAAAGACCTCAGCTTTTGGCAATGTCATTCAAAACTATAAAGGGCTACCCGGAGCGCAGCATGATACGACCCGCTGCACGTGGACCACTGATATTTCAACAAGTGTAGTTTAAAGTGAATGTGGACACAGTAAAGAGCTTGACACAATAATTAGATGGACACAAAAGGGAGCTTGAAACAGTTATTAGCTGGACACAAACTAGGGAAAAAAATTCACCCTTTTGATCACTTATTGATAAAAAAACGGTAAGAACTACGCAAAAATATATTACTACAAACTAAAAGCTTACATCAAGAGAAATCAAAAGAAAAAAATCCCATCAAACTCTGATGAAAAATAACGATTTCACATATTCAAAAAAATTCAATCGAAATCCACTGAAAAATAAAGATTTGACATATTTAGAAAAATTGCAATTTCGGCCCCTTTGACCCCTTGTAGCTCAGAAACTGTAAGAGCTATGCAAAATCTGTTGACATACCACTGAAAGCTTAGATCAAGAGGAATCAAAAGAAAAAAATCCAAACGAAATCAGATGAAAAATAAAGATATGACATATTAAGAAAAATTGCAATTTCGGCCTCTTTTACCCCTTGTAGCTTGGACTTGGGAAGAGCTATGCAAAATTTGTTGACATACTACTGAAAGCTTAGATCAAGAGAAATCCAAAGAAAAAAATCCAATCGAAATCAGATGAAAAATAAAGATATGACATATTAAGAAAAATTGCAATTTTGGCCCCTTTGACCCCTTGTAGCTCGGAAACGGTAAGAGCTACGTCAAATCTGTTGACATACTACTGAAAGCTTAGATTAAGAGGAATATCCCATAGAAATCCGATGAAAAATAAGGATTTGATATATTTAGTAAAAAAATAGCAATTTTGGCCCCTTTGACCCCTTGGGGCTTGGAAACGAAAAGAGCTACACCAAATCCATTGCCGTACCACTGAAAGCTTAGGTCAAGAGGAATCCATAGAAAAAAATCTCATCGAAATCCGATGAAAAATAAAGATTTGACATACTTAGAAAAATTGCAATTTTGGCCCCTTTGACCCCTTGTAGCTCAGAAACAGTAAGAGCAACGCAAAATCCGTTGGCATATCCCTGAAAGCTTAGATCAAGAGGAATCCAAAGAAGAAAATCCCATGGAGATCTGATGAAAAATAAGAATTTAAATAATCTGCAAATTTGCAATTTTGGCCCCTCTAAGCCCCTCATAGCTGGGAAAGGAAACGAGTTAACAAAAATCTAATAGCTGAGCCCCATATAAATTTTTCACAAGGAATCCACTGAAAAAAATGCATCAAAATTGGACTTAAAATAAATTTTCTTTTAGATTTGCCCCTGTTGGGCCCCATTTATCTTGTGAGCGGTGCATGCTACGTGAAATCTGTTGGCATACCACCAATTGGAAATTTCCTCAGGAGCACACTGAAATAAACCCCATCAAAATCCAATAAATAATACAGATTCTACAGTCAAATATGCGAAAACACCCAATTTCACCCCTTTTTGGCCCCTTTTTTCTGAAACAGGCGGGCAGGCGGGGACACCAACTGGAAATTACTACCACAGTTTACACATGTGCCAAGATATGTCATACTAAAATTTCATAAAGATCCGTCCACTAGTAGCGAAGTTATGATGTGTCCACAGACACAGACGATGCCAATGCCATACCATTATACAACCGCAAAATTTTTGTGGTTGTATAAAAATCTAAAATATTCTCAGTTAATGTAATATGGAAACAAATTAAATTCAAACATGCGATCTATCTTATTTCTGATCATACCTGTGATGAGTTACTTGCTCTAGAATGTGCTGAACCAGGTCTTATTCTGTTTGGTGGAGTCATTTGTCTGGGAGGAGTAGCTCTGGACTGTCGTCTGCTACTGGAAAGTTCATCATCATCTGACACATGTCTGTAAAAAATGAAATATTCTAAATACCAGAAAAAATATTAGCTAACATACTTGCCTTCAATTTCCATGAAAAAATCAAAGTGCTTGAAGCACTAAAATGTATCTTTGCTACTGATGTACCTGCTTTCTTTTGGGTTCAGTGCCTGCATGTGCCTGTACACAGACTGCACACAGTATAAATAATACATGACCATAAATTACAATCAACACTAGATAAAATATCAAATTCTTTCTTGAGATACATTTGCATGATACAAGAAAACTCTAAATCACACACACAAATTTCAGCAGTGAACATTACCCCTTTTCTTTGCTTTTAATAATACTATCTTTTTTCAATAATGCTGTGTTAATTTTTGTACTGACTGCAACCAATGCCCTCAGTCTAACAGATTTATTCTCTAAATCTTGTCACAAGGAAATTTTAGAACACTTAAAATTTGTTCAGTATCTGAATCAGATGAAGTGAAGTCAAAATAAAAGCCTGGAAGTTTTTTTTTTAATGTAAAGTGTTAACAGAGGCAGGTAAGATATACCTGCATATGCAAAGGCTTTATCTACTATAGATCCAGAACTTGAATATTTTTTCAATTCCATGGATGAGATGTATGCATTCTCAGCATCATCTACTTTGACTGACTGGGAAGTGTTTAATATCCTTGACTACATTTGTAGGTCTCGCACGGACGATGACCGCACTGACTGACTGGGACATGAATTGTTATAACAATGCCAAAAAATTTTACTATAAAACTTAAGTACATAACATGTAAAAAGCCTGCGATTTCATTGGATAATCTGACGTCACTATATTTGAACAGCTATTTGTTTACCTTGACAGCGGGATACTATACTTGACGACGGGACTATACCTCACATGACTTCTGGTTTACTATACTTTGCCCCCTTTTGATTTCTGTTATGTTACTGTGAATTCATTTTTATTCGTGGGGTACCAATTTTCGTGGTTTTCGTGGGTGTCATCAAACCACGAATTCAAATACTCAATGAAATGTGATTTTCTTGTGCAAGTTTCAAACACAAATGAAGACCTGATCAACGAAGGCCACAAACTTTGCACTTGTACCTGAGCCCAAACAATCTGATATATCCAACAATAAGTAAATAATCATTCTCTTGAACCTTTAATAGCAGCAAAATAAGTTAAAATGCTTTATTTCCAAGTGTTTCCCAATTAACAAATTCACGGTAACTGGCTTGCTGTTTTGTTTATCAATTACGTTAAAGTGTTGATTTACAGTTAAGAAGTTTGGACAAGAACCATCTCAATTCAGTTTTAATATCATATCATTAATTAAACTTTTAAAGTTTTATTTTTGTTCTGCTGAAAAAGAAATGTTTATTTTGCAATCAATACAGGTGTCTATTTATAAATAACGAATGGAGTATGGTTATGTCAGTTGTTTACCTAATTACAAAATATCTACACATTACTATGAATTGTTAATTACAGGTGACACTTTAATTACAGGTACAGTTCTGAATTTTGGTGGTTTGGTGGTTTGACATCAATACTGAAGGTACTGAAGCCATGAATTATATTATAATCTTTATTTTATAAAGTTAAATTAATTCTTTTTTCTTGTAACAAGTGGCAATCCACGAATTTACGTACACCACGAAATGTCTTTTTTTCTCTACCCACGAAAATTGGTACCCACGAAATTAAATGAATTCACAGTATGTACTGAATTAATTAAGGACTTCTCCCTCGGGAACCGTTTTCCTATGGTGTTGTCTTGGGCGAATAGTGCCCTCGCCTGTCGGCTCGTGCACTATATGCCCAAGAGAACACTATACGAAACTGGTTCCCTCTGGAGAAGTCCATAATAGATTAATAGTTATTCATTTTTGATTTCACCAAAACAAAGAAAATCTTTGGGCCACAATTTGTAAAATGGAAAATTATACAAAGGAGGTAATTAGTGGCATTAATAAATACGGTCCTACAAAAAATTAATTAAATATGTTAATGTCAATGCTGACTAATTGTTATATAAACAATAAATGTCCTAAATACTGACTCAATCAACAAAATTAATCAGTCATGTTATCCTGAGCTTCTGAAGACAGTGAAGTAGTTTAACAACCTTGTGCAGACATTTGTAAACAAATTGTGAAGACATTGTGTTCCTCCTATAATGAGATATTTACTCTGTTACCACACTTTACTCTATTTAAGTTCAAATTTTCCCGCCCAAGGATTGAATTAACTTTTATGTTTTTACATATCCATGCACATGTGCAGATATTTGTAAACAAATCATCGTGAAAAAACATCGTGTTCCCTACACAGATGGCATACGGCCAAGATAATTTTATTTGGTATGATTGGGAATGTATATAAATAGTCACATCATTGTCATCTGATCGGTTTGTATGCTTTTGATGAGGGATTCTGAGACCTGACTCTACGTTTGTAGGAAAGGGGGGAGGTCTTTTTGCCTTCGCATTTGCAAAAATATTCATCCTCATAACATTTTCATACCAATGTTATTTCTTCCAACTTGTTGATTCTTTTCTGCACTACTGTTGCTTTCTTTTGCACAAGAAAGTCTTTACAAGCATGTTTATTGTATGAAAATGGGACTTCTTTCTTGTGTTGGAATATTAAAAGGGTAGTGAGAAATCTGGGAGATTGAGTTGAGCTCCGGTAACAATAGCTATCTTTGCACATGCGCAGAGATACCAAAAAAAATTGGTGTTCACCAAACTTATTTTTGAAGAAATTGTAAAAACTGATTTTTTTCCTATTATTTTTATACTAATTATCTACCCTTATTAGAAAAGGTGTTTGTTGAGAAAGACCAGTATTCTGCATTGCTTCCAATGAAAATGGCATATTTGATCATATCTAACTTTGATAAGAAATTGAAAATCATTTTGCTAACATTTCCTCCGTGAATTTCATTTTTTGTTAAATGCACAGGGTTGATCCTCACTTTCAAACTCTCATACTAACTTATGTTCATTATATACTTTTCAAGCTATATTCAGAATAACACATTCATTAAACCTGGTGTATATATGATAAACACATCTTATTTCCAGTTGAAAATGATGAGAGCTATTCTAAAATTAAATGTATAGGATGTTTGAAAAACTCTAAACATTTAACACATGGTGGTCTGGTATAACAGCATGGCTGTATGGTTGGCTAGTGCTGAAAAAGTGCCACCCAAAGTCTCTATTAATTTATTGCTAGACTAGCCCTGATAAAAGAGAAAAGATGTAGGAATGCCATTTCAAGACCATAAAGTACCAAATTGAGGTATTTGTCCAACATATGTGTATGTACTATTTAGGATGGGTTGAACCCTTTAGCAGGAATAATTGACTCCATTTCAATACTTTTTTCAACACAACTACAGGTACTCAGGGAACCAGAGTTTGCTTGTGCACAAAATTCTCACCTCATCTTTTTAATTCTATTTTTCCTATTTGTATGACCTTTAAAACTAGAATAGATTAAATCTGTAGCATCTGTATAGGATTCATCCTCGGATTCAGTTTCATCATAATATTGGAAATGATGTAGTCTAGCCTGTCGAGTCTGATGTCCCTTCAGTGCTGCTGTTATAGTGTCTGCCGCCTGGAGAAAAAAAACCAAACATGGTTAATTTAACTTATAAGTAGTAAATGAAAGTTAAAAAATGGATAACAGGAAACACCTACAACGGCTGAAAATTATAATTACATGCAACAATTTGCAAGGGAACTACACAAGAAAAACATGTATAAGACAAAAGACAAACGTAGACAACGATAGGAACTCGGGACAGCCGGACTTGGTACCGGCAC
>MJUU01004172.1:28722-51338 GCA_002080025.1 Modiolus philippinarum
CAAAATATAGGTCAAGGTCACATGATTTTGGGTCCGACAGATAGGGTTCGCCGTAAGCTACCTATGGACCAAATATAAAGATCCTACATCATAGGCTTCTATATAATAACTTGAGTTTACGCCACCGTCGCCGTCATACTTTGCACGCCTATGTCTCGCTTTCCGCGACTTTCGTCGCGGGCGAGACAAAAAATCATAACTGTCGATAGATGAGACTGTTCTTGAATAGATTGTAGTCTATCTAAAACTTCAATAGAATTTTTTACACTCAAAAAGTAATTTACACCAAAGTTTTGATAAGTTTTTTCACAGTATTTAATAGCCAAATCCTTTATACAAGTAAGTGAACTAGTTAAATGGATGGATAAATTAGTAGTAGAACACTTACTAGATGCTGAAATAAAACGATGTTTGAAGGGATTTTTGTGAAGCTTCGGAACCCAGTACATGGTAGGTAAGATGTTATCTTTAGGTGGAACTTTTAGCATTTCTGTATCCTTATAATGTTGTTTGGTTAACGTTTTTTCGTCCCAATTGGTACATTTGAAAGTGTCTGGCTTGTCCTGAAAGCCCTCATTTCAGAAGACAAAACATAGGTAATCAAAGATTACAAAGTTCGCCTTGTTATAGGTAATCAACGATTACAAAGTTCGCCTCGTTATGGAACATGGTCACAGTAACTCAATTTAGTCAGTGACCTAATTTTACCTGGATGCTGACCTACCATCAGATGCATGCATATGCAAGGTTACATTATCCTACCATGTATAGTGACTGAGATATGAACTTGTCCAAAAACTTGAATGTAAATCAATCAAGCGTAAAGTACAGGTCAGTGACCTAATTTTGCCTGGATGCTGATCTACTATCAAAGATGCATGTATACACAAGGTTTCATTATCCTACCATGTATAGTGCCTGAGATATGAACTGGTCCGAAAACTTGAATGTAAATCAATCAAGCATAAAATATAGGTCAAAGTGACCTAATTTTGCCTGGATGCTGACCTGCCATCAGAAATGCATTATATTATCCTACCATGTATAGTGACTGAAATCTGAACTCTTCCGAAAACTTGAATGTAAATCAATCAAGTGTAAAATATAGGTCAAAGTAACCTAATTTTGCCTGGATTCTGACCTACAATCAGAGATGCATGCATATGCAAGGTAAGATGATCCTACCATGTATACTGACTGAGATATGAACATGGATGTAAATTTGAATGGAAGCCAATCAAGCGGAAAATATAGGTCAAAGAAACCCAATTTTCTTGGAGGCTGTAAGTCAACCCAAGATGCACCTGCATACAAAGTTTGATGACCCTACCAAGCATAGTTGCATTTAGATATACACCCAATGTGGAAGCAGACATAGACGTTGATGTAGACGCGGACACCAGGGGTACTCCAATAGTCCCCCTCAACTTCGTTGAGACAGACTAAAAATATAAGGTCTAAAACAGTGAAACATGTCTAATGTGACATCTGCGTTTTTGCCATCTTGTCATATCCAACTATTGATAAAAACTCTACAATTAATGTGTTACATGCACAACTGAACTGAATGCTAGAATATCAATATTTTGGACTAGAGGTACTTTAGCCAGGCAATAAAACAATTCCCCCTGCAACCTTATCACTTCCCTCTACAACACAAAAGATCCTACGTCTTATTATCTCCCCTTGATTCAGCCAGACCATAATGATTTTCCACTGTCATGAAATCGATTCCCAAATCTGTACAAAAAATATTCCGTCTTTTATAGTACTCTATACATATTAACACTACAGGCATTTCACTTGTATTATATTATCAATACTATTACAGTATATATATACATGTATATATATACCTCGTCATATTCAGCCTCATACTGACGATGTTTATACCCAGTCCATTCTCGTTGTATTTTCTTTGCTGCCCTATTTTCTGTAAATCTTTGTACTTTTATCTAAAATTAAAAATACCTACATATAACTAAGAGTATACTATATGTATAACACCTAAAACAATGTTTCTTATTATTATATGACTGACGACATTGGCTAAGGCCATAATAAAATAATTACTAGATTCTTGTCCATCTTTTCTCAAACTTTGGGGCAGGTGGGCAAATTCTATTTAAAATCTTTATCATATTTTGTGAAAAATGCTGTCATTTTGAAAGAAATTTACCCAAATTAACCCAAAAATCAAAGTAAAATTTATTTATGCAGGTAAAAAATCAAGGCAGGTGGGATGAAAATCTATGATACTTTTATTATGGCCTCATGCCATAGCTACAACTTTTGCCAAAATATTGTAATCACTCACGAAAAGTAGGTCAGAGTAACACAACATTCCAACAGCTGACAATGACCTAACATTATAATTAGCACAGGTTAACATAACATTCCAAAAGCTGACAATGACCTAACATATAATTAGCACAGGTTAACATAACATTCCAACAGCTGACAATGACCTAACACTATAATTAGCACAGGTTAACATAACATTCCAACAGCTGACAATGACCTAACACTATAATTAACACAGGTTAACATAACATTCCAACAGCTGACAATGACCTAACACTATAATTAGCACAGGTTAACATAATATTCCAACAGCTGACAATGACCTAACATACAATTAGCACAGGTTAACATAACATTCCAACAGCTGACAATGACCTAACACTATAATGAGCGCAGGTTAACATAACATTCCAACAGCTGACAATGACCTAACACTATAAGTAGCACAGGTTAACATAACATTCAAGCAGATGGCAATGACCTAACACTATAATGAGCACAGGTTAACATAACATTCCAACAGCTGACAATGACCTAACACTATAATTAGCACAGGTTAACATAACATTCAAGCAGGTGGCAATGACCTAACACTATAATTAGCACAGGTTAACATAATATTCCAACAGCTGACAATTACCTAACATACAATTAGCACAGGTTTAGATAACATTCCAACAGCTGACAATGACCTAACACTATAATTAGCGCAGGTTAACATAACATTCCAACAGCTGACAATGACCTAACACTATAATTAGCACAGGTTAACATAACATTCAAGCAGGTGGCAATGACCTAACACTATAATTAGCACAGGTTAACATAAAATTCCAACAGCTGACAATGACCTAACACTATAATCAGCACAGGTTAACATAACATTCAAGCAGGTGGCAATGATCTAACACTATAATTAGCACAGGTTAACATAACATTCCAACAGCTAACAATGACCTAACACTATAATTAGCACAGGTTAACATAACATTCCAACAGCTGACAATGACGTAACACTATAATTAGCACAGGTTAACATAACATTCCAACAGCTGACAATGACCTATATTTTATATATAAATGTTTTGTTTTCTTTTTGGATTAAGTTCAAGATTGAGCATGATTTTTACAGGTGATTTTCGTTACATGTTAGTCGGCAGTCTTCTATTGTATCCTCCACACACTTTTCCATTTTTCTGTCCCGGTTGCCCCTAGAAGAAGGCTATACTTGCCTTAACGTTGGGCACAGTTTCCTTTTAACCCGTTTTGGATATTTTAGCTGTTTTTAGTGTGTATATTTTTGTTTATTTTACCTTTTAATTGTGGCCTACCTTACCATTTTTATTTTGTTTATTTACGTTAATTAATGGCCATTGCACAACATATATTTTCATATTCTCATATTTTCACTAACCGTTCTGACCATGCCTTCACAAAAAATCTTTTGTAGTAATTTATTCAAAAAATTTCTAAATTTTATTTCTATACATCCAGAAAGTCATATTTAAGACCACCATGGGTCTTACCAAATGTAACAGTCACCTCGCTTTTTTGAGAAACTGTATTTCATCCCCTATTGTTCCCAATGGGTTCAAAACATCTTTTCATCCCATTGATGAAATTTATTACAACCGGGATTTTCAATCCAAATTCAACCAAATTTCTTTAAATTTCTCGTTAGCAACCATGCGCCTAACCATTCAAGCAGTCAATATTAAGCTTGAACGTTTACGTCATAGCAAAGTTCTCATCAAAAATAAACTGTATTCTTTGTGTCACAAAATAGTTGCCACTGACATTATTGAACGGATCTGTGTTCTCAACAAGGACCTGTTCGATTTCCTTCTTTCTGGCAAACAACACAAAATGCAACAGCTTATTCCTGATAGACCTATCGTTTCTTCTAGTTTCAACATATGTTACTCAAACGAAGATGAGATAGAAGAAATCGTCCGCTGCGTACCGGACTCGGTAAGCCTAAGTGACTCTGAAAAGAGTCTTCTGTCTAAAGGGCTATATTTTGTCCCGACCACCCCTTTTCCAGATTCATTCCAAAATGAAACGGACATTCAGCAATTTTTTCATCGTCTTTTGCTTAAGGCATTCTTTTTTGGCAAAGATCAAGAGTCGGAACATCCAGTTGAAAATTCAATATCATTTTCCAAATTCCATCGTGCAAAATCAGATTTCACACCTAAAGCATCCTGGTTTCCTGTGTTACAGGGTTACTTTAGGTCGTGTATCAGTCAAATTGACAATCTTAAATCCAAACCCCTAAAGAGGCATAACCTGACCCCAGAGGAACAGACCGCGCTTCGGCACCTCAAAGCACGCACTGATATTGTTATCAAGTCTGCAGACAGAGGAGGTGCCGTGGTCACCTGGGACTCTCAGTGTTATGTCGCTGAAGGGGACTTTCAACTTTCGGATTCACATTTTTACAAAAAACTTAAATCCAACAACACGAAAGATAATCAGAAATTCATTAAAAATTTTATTAAAACATCCATAGAAAAGCAGGATCTACCAAATGAAGCATATAAATTAGTTGTTTCTCAACCAAAGACATCACGTTTTTATATGCTTCCCATAATACACAAATTGGGAAATCCCGGTAGACCTCAGCCTGTAGTTGTCCTACTGAATACATTTCTAGCTTTCTCCATGATGTGTTTATTCCAATTGTGGAGAACCTACCAACATACATCAAGGACACTACACATGCTCTCACTATTCTTGAGTTTTTCCAGCCAGAAAATGCTGAATTCAGACTATTTACTATGGATGTAACTGCCCTCTACACTAGCATCCCCAACAATGATGCTATGGTAGCTTTAAGACACTTTTTAGACAGAAGACCTAATTCTTATATAAAAACAGACATCATCCTTAGGCTTGCTGAGTTAGTCCTGACTCTCAATACCTTTCAATTTGATGGGGATCTTTACCGTCAGTATGGTGGCGTTGCGATGGGAACCAAAATGGGTCCAAGCTTTGCCTGTTTATTTGTCGGCTACCTTGAAGAAAAAATGCTCTCCAAATATATAGGACCCTTCCCTGAACTTTACAAAAGATACATTGATGATGTCTTTGGGGTGTCCTCAGACAGCGAAGATGAACTTGAATCTTTCATTGACTATGTTTCCTCGTACCATCCAGCCATCAAATACACTTTTAATATTGCCAAAGATAGTCTCTCTTTTCTCGACATTAATTGTTCCATAAAGGATGGGCAAATTTCAACCTCAGTGTTTTACAAACCGACAGATGCCCACTGTTACTTAAATTATGGGCCTTGTCATCCTAAGTCATGCAAAGATGCAATTCCAAAGTCACAATTCTTACGACTTCGTCGGATTTGTAGCGATGAGCATGACTTCAAGACTCAATGTAACAGAATGAAATCCTTTTTTGTTAAGAGAGGCTACCCAAGCAAACTTTTGGATCGAGCTATGATTTCAGTTTCCCGAGTGACCAGATCTGAGGCTATGGAGAAGAGGGTGAGAAATACCGACGACCGTGTGCCGTTGGTTTTTACATACCACCCTCACAACGAAGCCATCAAAAACCTTTTGATCCGTAACTTTAAATCCATAGTTCTCAAGGACGAACACATGTCAGCAGTTTCCCAGGATTCGCCTCCGATTGCGGCCTTTAGAAAAGGGAAGAGTCTAAAACAGCACCTTGTCACTAGCTCTTTCAAGAGTGCTACTCCTCATATTCCCTGTGAATTCAAGGGAACTAGAAAATGTAAGCGATCTCGCTGTCTGACTTGTAATTTCACTTGGGAAACAGATGAAGTAGTAGGACCGGCTAACGTCTTCAAACTAAAAAATGGTTTCACCTGCACTACTGAAAATGTAGTGTATGCTGTTGGTTGCAAACTTTGCCAGATGATCTATGTGGGCGAGACTTGTCGCAGATTAGGTGATCACTTTGTCGAACATAAACAGAGCGTCACCAATGGAAAAGATTGCCCCGTAGGTGAACACTTTCGGTGACCCAACCACAGCATACATGACATGCATGTAACTGTCCTTTTACAAACTAGTGCGGGTGAGAAACAACGTCAGTTCCTTGAACAAAAAATTATCCATTTTCTAGGGACTGTTCGACCCTTTGGCATGAATGTTAAGAAACAGTCCATTTTATGATTTTACTTTTTTTGAAATTACACTATTGTACAGTACAGTATATAAATGTTTTGTTTTCTTTTTGGATTAAGTTCAAGATTGAGCATGATTTTTACAGGTGATTTTCGTTACATGTTAGTCGGCAGTCTTCTATTGTATCCTCCACACCCTTTTCCATTTTTCTGTCCCGGTTGCCCCTAGAAGAAGGCCGTACTGGCCAAAACGTTGGGCACAGTTTCCTTGTAACCCGTTTTGGATATTTTAGCTGTTTTTAGTGTGTATATTTTTGTTTATTTTACCTTTTAATTGTGGTCTACCTTACCATTTTTATTTTGTTTATTTACGTTAATTAATGGCCATTACACAACATATATTTTTATATAATTAGCACAGGTTAACATAACATTCCAACAGCTGTCAATGACCTAACATATAATTAGCACAGGTTAACATAACATTCAAGCAGGTGGCAATGAGCCAAAGTATACTTTCAGATCTTGGCTGATATCTGAGATCTGGACTCTTCAATCAAAGTCACTCATGCATGAAATGTAGGTGAAATCCAACATTTTAACAAAGATATACAAACTCAAGTATTAACAAGATGGGAGCAGTCGGAAACGACAGCTAATCCCCTCGCCTGTAGCAATTAAATTTCCAAATTCAGTCAAGTTTCAAAAATATTAATTCGAAAAAGCAGCATCACTCTCCATGAGGCAGCAACTGACCTAAGATGATTGATGTAGTATCACAGATATGGATGTTAACACAGACATTGAAGCCTAAAATGTACGTCTGGGTGACCCAATTATCATCCGAACCAGCATCACTCTCCAAAATACATCTGCTAACCTAAGTAGATTGATGTGTCACAAGTAGTTTCTCAGATATGTACCTTACCACAAACTTTAACCCAAGTCATTGAAGCATAAAATATAGATCAGAGTGACCCAATTATCGTCAGAAGCAGCAGCACTCTCCGAGACAAATCTAGTAACCAAAGATGATTGATGTGCCACATGTAGTTTCTCAGATATGCATCTTAACGCAAACTTTAACCTGAGTCACTGAAGCGTAAAATGTAGGTCAGAGTGACCCAATTATCATCTGAAGCAGCAACACTCTCCAAGACGCATCCACCGACCAAAGATGATTGATGTGCCACATGTAGTTTATCAGATATGAACCTTAATGCAAACTTTAATCTGAGTCACTGAAGCCTAAAATGTAGGTCAGAGTGACCCAATTATCATTTGAAGCAGCACCACTCTCCAAGATGCATCCACTGACCAAAGATGATTGATGTGCTGCATGTAGTTTCTCAGATATGCACCCGAGGTGGGACGAACGGACGGACACTCGGACGGACGGACGGACGGACAGACGGGCGAGATTCTATATCCCCTCCCCAACTCAGTTGGGCAAGGGGATAATTAAGATGCATCCATTTATAAAAGCTTATCCACCTATGAAATGTTATTCAAAAGATACATGGTTTAACACTTTGAATGGAGGCAAGAACAGAATAAACCCCAACTCCTTTGGGGAAGGGGATAAAAAATGTTCTATTTTCATCTGAAAAATCAAGGGTTGGGTCAAAGTTAAGTTTTTGTTTTTAATTAGTTATAGTGCAAAATGCTGTAAATTTTGAACAAAATTACTAAAATGAGCAATCTTTGAATCAGGACAGGAGGGACAAGCATCTAAGTATGACTTATATAACTAATACCATAGTTTATCAATATATATTTATGCAAAAATTCACATCACATATGTAGTATGAAGATATACAAATATTCACAGCACATGTGTAGTATTTAGATATACAAATATTCACAGCATATGTTATATAATATTCACAGCACATGTGTAGTATATAGACAGTATACAGTGCATATTATACCTTAAAACAAAATCTGTAAAGCTTGTGTTTCATTAAGCCTGATCAACCTAGGTCTTTATGTTACTTTTTTAGAAATGAATAACAACTTATAACCCTCCTTTAATATGGATTCTTTTATTAGAATAAAACTGACTTTTGCAAATTATGATTTCCTGTCTGACATTATTCTATATGGGTAATTTATGTATGTAGTCTTCCAAATATATAAGACACCGGCTTCCATTTCAACTCAAATTACTATGTTAATTAAATTTATAAATAAATTTAACAGAAATCTGAATAGAAAAAGGGTTATCGTTCATGACAAAACAAACTACAAATAGATCAAATTGATGAGTAGTTGGACAAAACAGACAATAGTATAATACCCTCTGTAATACTTGTGTTAGGATATAAAACCATGCCATTTGTGTGTATATTTACCATCCCATACATTTTATCAATCAAAAACATTATTTTACCATATGGGCATACAAAGACTGGTCTTTTCCACAGCCATTTTTACATTCACTTGGCGTTTTAGGCGATTTTGGTGATTTTGGCGATTTTGGAGATTTCGGTGATTTTGGGGACTGTGGCTTTCTTTTCCTCTAAAATTTATTTACATATAGAAACATAATCAGTTACATTGATTATGGAATAATACCTATATATCTTCTCCAAAGGTCATGTTAAATAACTACTTATACAAACACCTTGGTCAAGGTCAATATAATGGTATTTGCAATCATGATACTATCTAAATATCTGCATATCAGATCATCAGGTGATCTAGACCAAATTCCTCTGCCTCTATGGTTCAAACATTGATTATTTATCATTTTCATTTTCTGTATAGGGGCAAATAAAGAAAATGAAAAACACAAGTCCAAAACAGAAGATGAAAACAATCAATAGATTATATTTGCATAATCGAGGAAGAAGAATTCGTTCTTATGCTGATAAATGTTTAGCTTAGATTCCTTAAGCTTGCTACGACTTCAGACTAAGTAAGTGTTAATCAACTATCATCATTGTTAAAATACAAATAGTTTGTGTGATATAGATTTTCCGAGAAAATGTATTAAATATGAGGTGGGTCTATCATACATATGTGCATTGAAATAACTTTGTAATTTCATCATAATATAAAGTCGATAATACTGTATAAGTGGTTATTTTGGTGTATGCTTAATTTTCACTTTATTCCCCGTCATCCCAAAATAGCAAAAATTGAATACTGCAAAATATACTTCAAATGTGACTTAATACAATAAATGGTAAAAAATTGTAAATATTTCATTCTGTGAAAATAAAATCAAACAATTTTTAAAGAATCAAGAAATTTAAAACCTACTAAAATAACTACTCACTCATATGGTACTTTTAACGTGTTATTATAGTAAACCACTCTCAATTACAGGCATTATTTATTTATAGCACTGATTTTCCATTAGCCAGCACAAGTTCAACTCGGTAGTTAGTATAGTAACTTCACTAATATCACAAAACTTTTTTTTAAATTTTCATTTTTGTAGCTACATAAAATCAAGTATAAAAGAAGTAACAGTATAAGACCTACCTGTCTTTCTCTTTCCTCTTTATCATGATGTGATCTCCATCCTCTCTGTATTTTCTTTGCTGCTTGTGTTTCTCGTAACCTCTCTATTTTCTCCTATCAAACAGATGTTTCACAAACATTAGACAACATTTCATATTTGTATACAGTATATATTTAAATGTGTCATTAATGAGCAAAGTTTTAGCTCATTATGTTAAAATCAAACTAACAATATTGCATTTACAAAAAAATACCAAACTTTTTTTGGGGGGTGGGGGGATTTGTTATATACAAATATATTATAAGATATATTGTTTTTACATAACACAGATGATATACATAAAACATAAGTAATCAACATTTATAAAGTTTGACTCATTATGGCACAGTGTCACAGTAACCAATTTTTGCCTGGATGCTGACCTACTACCAAATATGCATGCGCATGCATGGCAACACAAGTCTACTGTGTACAGTAATTGAGATGTAAACTCTGGCCTTAAAATAAATGCTAGGCAATCAAGCAAAAAATATAGGTCAAAGAGACCTAATTTTCTTGGAAGTTGTGTGTCAACAAAAGATGAAACTATATGCAAAGTTTGATGATTCTACAAGTCATATTTTATATAATACCAAGATATACACCAATATTGGGACATGGAGGCAGAGGGTACTCAAATAGTCCAGCTCAACTTTGTTGAGGCAAACTTAAAATAATTACTCCCCAGTAAATACACACTAGAGACAACAATAAAAACAAAATAAGAAATAGCATTAAACAAAACACTAAAGGTTAAATACACCCAATACAGTATTTTCATACAATATCAGAATAAACAGCTTGCTCTCTTAAAAAGTCAATACATTAACATTCACTCTATTTTGATTTTGAATTTCCTTGAATGTTGTTTATTCATATATAGCAATATTTTGTTGTTTAGAGAAACTGATCTGTAATCATTAACAACTAAACACACGCTTCAGTAGAACTGAATAATCTTAATATCTGAGATTTTGAAATTTGATTCTCTAATAATACTTGAAGTTTAAACCGGTTCTGACAAGTGGGATAAATTTTCATATTCAACATATGTTGAATAAAGCCCAGTGGTATTTCCTGCCAAATCTATTTAGAATACAATTCTTGGTGTTTATCATTTATCATTAAAGAAAAAGATTACACCACTTTATCCCGATTATCAAAAAAAAATAATTAAAATACAACTATCTCTAGTGGATAAAATATGGTAATGAACAGGATCTTGTGTGTAATCTATATTTATAGTCTTTCTAAACTTACAGTATGCATTGCAATTGAATGCCTCTTATTTGGACAAAACATTAAAAATGCTTTTAACTGATTTTGAAATTAAATTGACAAAAATACTGACCACAAATAAAATTGTAATATAAGTGCATCCTATACCCTTACCTAACTTATTTCATTTCTGAAGCAGGCCTAAATTAAATTCTGTTTGTGCAATCTGATTAATATTTTGTAAGCAGAAATGACTGCCCCTGTAACCTGATGGAAGCAATTCGCAAGCATTGAATATTTTTAGTATTTGTGCAACCTCATAAGCTGTGTACTGATTCACTGCATATTCATGAATCCAAGCTGATCAACACAAGAGTGATTTCATTTTCCTGTAGTATGCATCATTTTATCTAATTTAAATTCAAGTCTGCATAAAGTAACAGTCAAGCTATTGTCACTCGACAAGCAGAAAAACATCATCACAAACCCAACAACATGCAGATCTTACACGCTCTTCTTGTTCGCGTTGCCTCTGTTTTTCAATTTCTTTTTGAAGTTGTGCTTCAAGTTTCAATTTTCGTTCCATTTGTATTTGAAGTTCAATTTCCTTTTGTTCGTCTATTTCCCTCTGTTTTCGTTCCATTTCTATTTGATGTTCGATTTCCTTTTGTTTAGCTATTTCACCCTTATGTAAGCGCCAATTCCTTTGAATTTTTTTGGCAGCATTCCTCTCTTGAAAGTTTTGTATATTTTCCTACACATTTTAAATAATGAAAGTATTTTCTTATAAAACCTTTAAAAATTAGAATTAAAAACAAAATTGTGAAAAAATTTCTGAAACAATATTAATTTCACTTATGGACTTATTGCTCAAAAACATATCTACTGAGTACCATTATCAAACGGGACTTCATCTGTATCGAACTCCTGTTTCATCAAATTCTTGCATAAACTTAAACCTTGGACAACCAATAACCCGTCTTGAATTCACTATTCATCCCTGAACCAAACTATTTGTCAAAACATTAATCTGTTGAAATACCAAAATCACGGTATTAAAATAGGGAGTCCTGCAAATGGCAATATTGACAACTCCTTTTAGTGAAAAACAGGTCAAAACATTTAGAAATTACCTTTGAAATGGGAAAATTAGCAAACTCAAACAAGTACTAATAGATAAAAAAGTTTTTTCCTTTTATTTTCTTTAATTATTTAAAGATCAGTTTTATCTATGATCTATTAATATATTCACCTCTCTTGCTGCCCTATCACTTCTACTACTTGTTGGTCTTTCACTACGATGACTTCGAACACTTGAGGGTCTTTCTCCTCGAACACTTGAAGGACGATCTCCACGCCCACTACGATCACTTCTGCCACTAGATGGCCTTTCACCTCTACCTGAAGGTGGTCTACCTGGCCTGAAATTTTAGCATTTTTTGTATAAGCATTTTACAATCTTTCTGTATTTGTTTACAATTTGATGTCATATAATTATGCTCATTCTGTCATATTATATCCCATCAATTTAAGGGAGTAGAAGTATTGATTAAAATGTTCTTAAAAAGATTGCAATAGATGATTTAAGCAAAGCAAAAAATTCATGTGCCAATTTGTTTTAGATAAATTACGTCAATGGGAAAGGTGTTTTTCTTGATATTTCACTTCTTTATAATTTGCTCTTCCCTTGCTATAGAAGCTTTAACAAAAGTTTATGAATAAAATCTACAGTGCTTCTAAAATCTGCTTAGATAAGATACATGAAAACGATCATTACATTCATATGTTAATATCTCAATGGATAAACATACAAAGCAGCCACAGCCTGCTAAGCTCCCTTCATTGCGCAGCATTGTCGACTGTTAAACAATACAGTAAACAAGAATAGACTATAATCATTTATTTAAACAGATGTTGTTACTGACATGTCAGTAAGCATGAATGGACTTTAACCATTCTACCTATTTGTGCATATTCAGTCATGCACAATATATGATTGGTGTGGGACATGTCAGTAGGCAGGAATGGACGTGAACCATTCTACCAAACCAAGTAGCTCAAGCGTAAAATGTAGGTCATAGACAGCATCCAAAGCATGCATTGCTTTTTTTCATTCAAAATCGCATCATAGATACCAATATAGTAGATGTGGGACATGTCAGTAAGCATGAATGGAATTTAACCATTCTACCTAATCAAGTCGCTAATGTGTTAAATGTAGGTCAGAGACAGCATTCGTGTTGTCATCCCAAAATGCATCATACATACCATTATGGTTGATGTGGGATGTGTCAGTAAGCAGGAATGGACTTGATCCAATCTACCTAACCAAGTTGCTCAAGCGTAAAATATAGGTCACAGACAGCATCCGAAGTATGTATTGTTGTTGTCATCCCAAAATGATCATACATACCAATATGCTTGATGTGGGACATTCCAGTAAGCAGGAATGGACTTTAACAATTCTACCTAACCAAGTTGCTCATGCGTAAAATGTAGGTCACAGACAGCATCCGAAGCATACATTATTGTTGTCATCGGAATTGCATCATACATACCAATATGGTTGATGTGGGACATGTCAATAAGCAGGAATGGACTTTAACTTACCATTCTACCTAACCAAGTCGCTCATGTGTAAATGTAGGACACAGACAGCATCCAAAGCATGCATTGTTGTTGTCATCCAAAAATACATTATGCATACCAATATGGATATTATGCATACCAATATGGTTGATGTGAAACTTGTCAGTAAGCATTCTTCCTACTGGACGAGGACGCTAGGGGTATCACATAAGCCCCTCTCACTTTGTAAGGCGAACTCAAAAAAAAATCCAAGGATATTGAACAATTTTGTATGAATCCCTTCTTCACAGCTAAAAAGACTTAAACTAATAGTTTGTAGTGTAATCTGAAGAATTTTGTATATATAACAGAATGCTAACAATATTTATATGGTAATTTGTATGAATGTCCTTTGATCTCTAGTGGCAGCTGGACACTGTCAAGACATAATCAGGTCACTGTGAAGATGTCACATGCGAGTTGTAAAGCTTAAGGACTAATTTTCATTTTATGTCGATATGTAACATACATAGAATGAAGAATGCATATTGATTATTGTAATAAACAATATATAAACTATGCAAAAATAGAAATTACAGCTTATTTCAATTCATTTAAGAGTTCTTTTTATCTCTTTGTGAATTACTTTTAAATCAAATATAGGCCATTTTGTTTTTTGATACAGACTTTATAATGGAGTAAGGCATCAACTCATCATCAATGGGCTTGCTTGATACTTAACAAGACAAAAACAAGAAATGGATATCGATACGACATCAAACCAGGTTTTCCTTCACTATATGAATGGACAAATAGGTACTTGTGTGTAAAGCTGTTTAACTTATACCTCCTCTCATTATGTGCAGTGTATTGGATAAATTATACGATGAAAAATCCCCAACAATATGCACATCTAGATATGATGTCCTTGCTACATACAAAGTTTCATGAAATTCTGTGGAACGGTTACAGAGAAGTTGCGCTTACGAGCATATGGTAAAAAACACCTGTAAATTTCTAAGTTCAAAGGGGCATAACTCCTTAAAAAATTGCACGATGAAAAATCCCCGATAATAAGCACATCTACATATGATGTCCTTGCTACATACAAAGTTTCATGAAATTCTGTTGAAGGGTTAAAGAGGAGTTGCGCTTACAACATATGGTCAAAACACCTATAAATTTCTAAGTTCAAAGGGGCATAACTCATGGAAAAATTGCACGATGAAAAATCCCCCACAATATGCACATCTACATATGATGTCCTTGCTACATACAAAGTTTCATGAAATTCTGTTAAATGGTTACAGAGGAGTTGCGCTCACAAGCATATGGTCAAAACACCTATAAATTTCTAAGTTCAAAGGGGCATAACTCCTGGAAAAGTTGCGCGATGAAAAATCCCCGACAATATGCACATCTACATATGATGTCCTTGCTACACACAAGTTTTATGAAATTCTGTTAAACAGCTACAGAGGAGTTGCGCTTACAAGATCTGGCAGCCGCCTGTCCGACTGCCCAACCGCCGTACATCAGCATTTCAATAACTGGATTTCCCAATGGTTAACAAAAACAAAATGTCCTATACTCCGTATATATCTCAAAAATATAACAGTTTAAATTGAGTATTATTCAAAATGTTGGACTGAATACATACGTAGTTGGTGATCTGCGAGGACTTCTTCCTGCTAATTGATCTTCTAACTCTGTAATTATTGCTCTGAAAAATAACATAATGCTATATAGCATTTGTCACATAATACTAGAATTGAATGAACTAAGTTATGTCATTCAAATCAAAACACTGACATAACTCATTACTTAATTAGGTAAAGAAGCTAATAAATTTCGTTACTTTCATTATTTCCAACTTGTAAACACGACTCTAGGTAATCTGTTCTTCAATTATTTTCCTGAGTCTGTCCGACTTACACTGCATATAGGCATAGTAAAAGTTAAATACAAAAATTCCAAAACAACCCCGAGGTTCATACAACAATATCAAATATGAAAACAACAAATAGTACTTGTGGATACCAAAAGTGTTTTTTTCTATGTGTTTTCTTTGATCTTGTGGAGAAATTATTTCTAGTATTTTGCAACTTCCTGAATAAGAAAAAATTCGTAAAGGTTCCACGGAACCTAATGTCTCGCCCGCTCAGTACACTGTTATAATTTGGCCTATATTTAGATGTGGTTGCTAGGTAGAATTTCAAGAAATAACTGGTCTCTGAAACTTTCATACCCGAATTGGAATCAACTATTTTTGTACAATGACTATTATCAATGAACATACCTGTTAACCTTTGGTAGCTGCTATGAGGGAGATCTCCCTCATACCAGTCCATCTAAGGGGGAGATTTTACGTAACGACCTTTTTTCATAAAAAAATTGCATTTATTAATGAAGAAAAGAGAATATGGAATGGAAGAAATCATTTATATAAGCTGTTAGATCAATTTCTAAAATCAAAATTCTTCCATGATTTTAAAATACTGCATCATATTTCACAATTTTGCCAAGAAATCAAAAGAAATTTGGAAATACTGTTAAAAAATGTCCTCATTTTGTGTATGAGGTAGGTTTGGGGGGACAAAAAGCAATAAGGGGGAGATTTTCATCTCCCTTGAGGGAGATCCATTCTAAGGGGGAGATTAGGCTTCTAAGAGGGAGTCTCCCCCTTAAAGGGGGAGGGTTAACAGGTATGAATGAAATGTATTTAAAAAAACATGGTTGCTAAGTAAAATTCCAAAAAAATAACTGGTATTTCAGAGTTTCATGAAATTTACCAAAACTGCAATCCTGGATTTGGAAATTTCACTATTGAAAATTATCATTCATACTGTAAGAAATTGAAAATGATATGGTTGCTAGGTAGAATTCCAAAAAATAACTAAGTCCAAATAAGGAAAAAATACTGAAAAACTAAAAAAAAGTTTTTGAAATTTTTCAGCTACTGGTAATTTTCAGACCCCATTCTTGCTTCTGTCCAAATTTCAAATGATTCCATAAAGATTTGATGAAGANGGCCTTTCAAATGAGGTGGCCTTCCATGAGAGGATCCTCTCTGACCATTCCCAATATGAAAGTTTTAGAATTTACAAGCTCTCTTTACCTCTCTGTTTGTGATGAAGAATATATACAGTGATAATCATTATTATCTCATGTTGCCAATTTCTAAATTGAATATATAGAAAAGTTACAATTTTGTGGGATTAGGTAAAGATTTTGAAGAAAAATTGCAAAAAATCATATTTTGTATCTTTGACATTCTATTTGTTCTTTAAATCATGTTCAAAGAAATTTTTTCAGTAAATTTACAACAGGTATTGTCATTATAGCTTCAAAGAAAAAATTAAATTTTTGATTATTTGAACACACGCAATTTGTAAACAGTGAGTGTGTGGCCGTTTATACAAGGTAAAATGAGTCATTTAGACACGAAAAGGGTGGCCGCTGGACGCGTCAGGTGGGTGGCCGTCTATATGGGGTCATTTTGTACATAAAAATGTTAATGCAAAGGAAAGATGGCCATATAAACCGGGTGGCTTCCCAAACGAGGGACCGTTAAGTAGAGGGACCACTGTACTAAAGATGTAACCACTTACAATTAATCATCAGTCTATGGCATGTAAATGCTGAGATATGGTGCATACAAAAAAAATTTCATAAAAATAAATTAAGTCCAACAAATGGAAAAATACGGAAAAATTGGAATTATTTTTTCAAAAAATAAACTTGGGATACAATAATGTTGTTGTATTGAATATTGTGTCAAAATTTCATTGATATTGAAAACAGTAGACTCCATGAAATCGAATATCGGATAAAGGAATATATCGGCAAATCCAATATGATTTCAAAACAACAAACCATTTCCCATACTTGTAGTGTTAATTTCTCCACCTAATTGGATATCGGATAAGAGAATATATCGCCTATTTGAATAAACAAGAGTTGTCAGAAGACAACATAGCTTGCCGGGGATTAGTGTGACCTCAATGCACAACAAATTTGAAAGGTACCATCAGAAAATTCTTATCACAAGAAAGTCACATACCAAATATAAACACCCTACCACTAAACAACTTACTTCTAGAAGCAAGATTAAAGTTTAAAAAAAAATTGCCCTCAGGGCAAGGGCAAGGTCAAAATTTCTACAAATATGGTACCATCATAAAGCTCTCATCATAAGGAAGTTACATACCAAATATGAACACCCTACCACTAAAAGCCTACCTTCTAGAGGCAAGGTTAAAGTTTTTCAAAAATTCCCCTCAGGGCAAGGTCAAGGTCAAAATGTCTTCAAATATGGTACCACTAAAAAGCTCTCATCATAAGAAAGTTACATGCCAAATATAAACACCCTACCACTAAAAGCCTACCTTCTAGAGGCAAGGTTAAAGTTTTTCAATAATTTCCCTCAGGGCAAGGTCAAGGTCAAAATGTCTACAAATATGGTACCACTAGAAAGCTCTCATCATAAGGAAGTTACATACCAAATATAAACACCCTACCACTAAAAGCCTACCTTCTAGAGGCAAGGTTAAAGTTTTTCAAAAATTCCCCTGGGGGCAAGGTCAAGGTCAAAATGTCTACAAATATGGTACCAGAAGAAAGCTCTCATTACAAGGAAGCCACATACCAAATATCAACATCCTAGCTCTTCAGGTCTCAATTCCACAAGCCAGGTTAAAGTTTTGCTGACGCCGACGCCGATGCTGGGGGTATGACAATAGCTCTCCGGACATTCGTCCCGGCGAGCTAAAAATATGCGGATTGTGCTGATCAGAGTCATTGAAATCGAATATTCTAATTACAGGTAAGTACAGGTAAACATTCACGTGGAAGAGTCAACAGTTGACGAAGCCATAAATCTGCCAGGAAATCAATAAATATTACCTAATTAATAAAAAATAAAACATAAATAGTGTTCAATTCTTTTGTTTTTGTGTATTCATAAGTTTTAATAGTGAGAATTTTGTTTGGTTTTGTGTACTTCTGTCTAGACAGCGAGATCGTGAAGTCAGAGGTAATTTGCATATTGCTGTATGTCTGTACAATGAAAATCAATAACATAATGTATTTATTATATAATAATAAAAGAATAAAATATGATTTGAATTCCTTTCTATTGGTTTTGTATTTATTTTAATTTTTTTGGACGGAAATCATTTGATTTGTCAATGGTTTTGTGTATTTTTCGTATAAAAAAAAAGCAAGGGAGATAAATGTCGATGAGAAGTCATTTGCATAATTTGCATATTTGTTTGAAGTTCCTGTGAGATAATGCACAGCAGTTATAAAACATAATTTATTACAAGAAGTCAAACCTAGGTCCATAGATCATGGTGTATTTCTATAAAAAGTCTCCAAATTGTGTAATCAGGAAGATTTTACAAAGATCGATCCATGACCTACCAGCCGCCATTTTGTTTACAAACTGGCTTTACCCTAAGTTATTTTTAGCACGTGATGAAAATTGCAACTACACGATCCGATAAAGGGATGATTACACACTGATGAGAGGAAATAAAAACACAAAACAGAGGAAAATAAGTTTATTCAGATACATAAACAGTTTTATTATTTTTGAATATATTGTTTAATTTCCAACAGTCAGCTGGCAATACACAGTTTGACCCGATTACGATGGTGACGTAATCTGTCAAATTTACAATGATTCTACAATGAAAACAATAGATTTTAACTACAAAATGTCTAAAAATGATGTTCTAGGATACAAAGTTTCTACATGGTGACAAGCCCTTCAACATTTCAACCTCTTCTTGCCAACAGAATGATTCCCCATTGCTGAAAATGGGTTTACCGGACAATCAAATACGCCGGCAAATAGAATATTTTTTTCTGACAATTCTTGTATCTGATTGGGCGGAGTCTACTGTATAATTTAAGAAAATTATTAAAGTTAAAAAAAGTTTAACATTTGGGTTAACCAAATGTTTACAATGCAGACGCCGATGCCGACACCGACGCAATCTATGATTACTATGTCTCGCTTTCTCGACATTCGTCACAGGCAAGACAAAAAATTTAGGATTGTGACCAATTTTTATATTAACCAAAAGTCTCTACTTAAAACCATGCAGAATAAAATTCATTTTTCGACCATTTGCAGCTCTCGAAAATAACAGATTTTTCTTTAAATGTTTTAAATGAAAACAAGCATTGTATACTCTAAGTTAGCCTTTAATTTATTCTATATATTTTGCATCACTGCACTAAAATTTTCAAAGCACTGTCCTCAACAAATGCATTTGTATCTGAATGTATATAAATATAAATAAAGTCCAGCAGTCGATATTGTTTGTAACTTAAGAAATTGGGTTTGTTAAAAATACAAGTCTTAAATGGTGTAGCATTCTCAAATATCATTATTAAGCACAGGGTGAGTGAGCAATAGCGAATATTTCTTTACCTCTTATATTCTGCTGAAGTGAAATATCCAGGTAAATTCTGCAATTTGATTGGTTACCTTGACAGGGGATGTGAGACCGTATCCCCGTGGTAGCAAAAATCACAATTTTTAAATGCTTTTTAAAAGAAAATAATAACACTTTTAGCAGAATATAAAAGTTATTAGGGCTTCACAGGGGATACAGGTTCATATTCCCTGCCTTGCCCTATATACTCTTTGCCTGATGGCTCAGGGGATATAAAACACAGGAAGGAAATATGAACCTGTATCCCCTGTGAAGATTCATGAATAACATATAATATAGAGAAATCTACTCACTCTCTGTCATCAAGCTTTCTGTACAATGACGTTTTTTCATCCTGTAATTTTTTAATCTGTCTGTTCTGAGTCTCCACTATATCCATTAATTCTGTCTCTCTTTTATCCAACTGGTCTAGCCTTTCTTCCATGCTACCCTCCAAAGCTATTTTACCTACAAAGAATTACTTGATGATGTGATTATACAATATCTTTAGGACAAAACGATATATATTTTCTTATTTTTCTGTGATTGAAAGTTTACTGAATGCACTTGAAAATTTTAGTAAAAAAGTAATAGTTAACAGATCTTGCTGCTCCAGGCTTCTGAACATGACAAGATTTTGACCTTTTTAATATAATCTATATAGGCAGAAAATACAATTCTATAATTTTTTATGAATAAAATGATAGATTTTGGTGAAAATGTAGTATAAAGTGTGTTAAAGAAATCTCTTTGGAAGTATGAAATATAAAAAATTGGGAGTAACCTATCAGAACAAATCATGAAAATGTGATCTTCTATATAATTATCTACCCTCAATAAAATGAGAATTTTTTCAAAAAGTTACAAATTTTGCACACTAAGTCTTGCAGCATAAATCTTGCTTATTTTATTTTTATGTCTTTTTATCAATGAACAATGCAAAATTAATTTTACAACATTTTAATTCTAAATTCCAATTTTCATCAGATTTGCAATATGGATGCACAGTTTAAGACACCTAAACCACCTTAAAAGGGGAGATAATAAGGTAAATCTTCAGAATTGTTGAAGAAAATTGACATTCTTGGTTGCATATAAATTTTGAAGACATACCTTCTTTATCAGCTTTGTATAAAATATCTTTCTTGGACTTTTGCTGAAATATATCAGAATTTGATAATGTATAAATGATATAGGAACTTTCTTATAAAGCAAGTTTGTAATTGTATTACTTTAATTTATTGAACAGGTTGGGCGTGGCTTAATTTTCTCTACCTTGTAGGTAATTTCAACACGAATAATCCCGATATAATTGACCCGTGACCAGTTAGGTCAATTAAATAGAGTAATATACGGCAATTAAGAAATGTTATACTGTATATCTACACTTTAAATATAAGGTGTCTCAGTACATTAAATTGCAGGCCTTGGTAGCAATCATGACTGTCTACAATACAAAATTTATACCAAAAATTGCAATAAACACTTGAAATAAAGGGTAAGAAGCCTATTGCAATTGTAATTAACGAGCTATAAGCAAAATCTAGATTTTGACCTTTTGACCTTGACCTTTGACCTGGCCTTAATTAAATTTGCATAAGGAGGTCCATCCTTATATTATCAATATACAGTGCAAATATGAAGGTCCTATCACATATGGTTGAAAAGATATAAGCAATGTTAAAGATTTGAATTTACAGTGACCTTTACCTTTGAACTGACCCTAATTTTTGGTGGATTTGTACCAAGCTCTATTAGATCTATTCACATAAAGAGTATGGGCCTATAGCAATTTTAATTAACGAGCTATAGCGAAATCTAGAATATGAAAAAGAAAGGAAATGGGGTAAATGTCAAGGAGACAACATCCCATATCCAGGCTAAAACGACCCAAAACAAAGCATCTAGGGGTCACCGTACGGTCTTCAACACAGTGAGGAACCTCACACCATATAGCAAGCCCTGAATGGCCCTAAAAAGGTAAAAAAGTGAATAAATCAATGGAAACAAACCACATCTGATAACCCAAATATCAAGAAACTAAAATTTTATAAGAAAACAAGGACAAGCCAATGACCAACATATTCCTGACTTGGGACAAGTGCAAAAATTGCAGTGGGATTAAACTCGTTTTCTTGGATCCAAACCCTCCTCTATGTGTGGTGAATGGCTAAAAAATAAATACACAAAAAAAGACTCACAGTAAAAATCAAACTAGAAAAATAGAGCAGTGCTCAAGGTCCCCCGCCTTAGAGTTGTATGTTCCTTTTACCTGAAAAACGGTACAAGATGAAAAAAAATGTTTAGGGAGAGTTTTATTGCATTTTTCACGAGGAAGCATTTGCAAAAAACCCCATCAAAATCCGATGAAAAATAAAAAAAAAAATTTTTTGGCACCCCCACCCCCCCAACACCTTTGACCCCAATTATCTTGAAAACGGTAAGAGATACCAGAAATCTGTTG
>MJUU01004172.1:75791-97866 GCA_002080025.1 Modiolus philippinarum
TGCTAGAAGTACTGGACAAATGGACCGAAGCCTTAGACAATGGTCATTACATTGATTGCATTTATATGGATTTTCAAAAGACTTTCGACAAGGTTCCACATAAGAGATTAATAGAAAAAATCCAAAGTTATGGTATTAAATGTCCAGTACTATATTGGATAACAGATTTCCTAAAAAATAGGTCACAAAAAGTAATGGTAAATGGTACTAGCTCGGAATGGGAAGATGTGACTTCTGGCATACCTCAAGGGTCAGTCCTGGGCCCAATTCTCTTTGTCATATACATAAATGACCTTCCAGGCAAAGTAAACTCTGACTCCTACTTATTTGCAGATGATACAAAAATATTTAGAATAATTACAGAACAAAATGACAAGGTAGTATTACAAAAAGATTTAGAACATTTGGAAGAATGGAGTGATAAATGGCTACTTAAATTTCACCCTGAAAAATGTACAATGTAAGCATATAAAAATCAGTAACAGAAACAATGAAGATGTAAATAAATACAAGTTAGCTGGACAGGAAATTGATAATGTTACTCAAGAGAAGGATATAGGAGTAATTATAGACTTCGAACTGACATTTGAAAATCACCTTACAAAACTCTAGTCAGAACACACCTAGACTATGCAAGCTCTGTCTGGGCACCATACAAGATTAAGCATACTGAAAAATTAGAAAGTGTCCAAAAAAGAATAACCAAACAAATACCAGGTTTAAAAAGTTTGACATACCCCGAGAGGCTTTAACAACTGGAATTACCAACATTATCATATAGATGACCAAGACTTGTACAATGACAGCTATAGAGTGGGAATAAACTTTGACCGTCACGTGACAAATCAAAATCTAAGTAATATAATCGAAGAGGACCTATAAGTCTGTGTATGCATTTCACTACGCAACTTTCTGCTAATCAACCACCACATTTACTGACATCAAACGGTAAAGCATTGGCCATGGGTTGTTTACCTGGGGGTACTAGGATCAAATTTTCCTAGTCCTTTTGCTCAGATAGTGGTGGACTGTTATCCTATGGATATGTGGATTGAATGTTGGTCAGGGAACAGGCAAATTATTATTGATGCTGCTACAAATATGAATATTTATGTAAACCTCAATTCGTCATTGCAATTTTAAACCCTGGTGTAGTTTTAAACCCATGACATTGTCATTCAGACAGATATGAAAGCGCTGCTTTTGAAATTTTGCATACCCTGCTCTTAGGCATCTCTGTAGTTTTCATTTTAAATTATTTTTTCAGTAGATACCGGACTTGACGACCACTTTAAATCCGTCGGGCGTAAAGAGTTTGCATTTTAACTAATCACAACTATGCTATTTTGATATGTTGATGTCTTTAGATAAGATCATGGCCGATTGCAATATCCAAATTGTCAATTTATCATGAAAGTTTTACAAAATTCATAGAACTTTCAAAATAATGTAAACATTCGCATCCATGAAAGATTATAGCCTCTAAACCACTTCCGGTGACCATTCAACACTGTCAATTTAAAATTGGTGACTTATGAACAGTTTCTAGGACGTCACATTTAGAAAAAAAACAATTATGCACAATTTAAAAGCACATCCAACGCAGAATCATCTACATTTTTATAACAGGTGCTCGGAGAGTAAATTTCATGGTATAGCGAAAGCCCAACATTTTTCATTCATCAATCATCTGTTTTTCAAGATACTCTTTCATGAAATAGTCAATGCACAATGTTGAAATATGAAATCATAAAGTTTAGATGCATACGGAAATAGTGTCTTAACTTTTTTGTATACTATCGAGAAAAAGGTGCAAAACTGTAATTGCGGAAACCGTAATTTCTCCGATCAGGTTTTGTGTTTTACTTTTTCAACTTCCGACGAGCGGCAAATTTCAACCACTGCTCATAGTCCACCAATGACAGAAGAATATGGTGCACCATTTAAGAAAGTACATGCAATAATATGACAAAGCTGATCTATAAAGGGGCATAGTAATGTACAGCAAAGAGATAACATATCTCCATTTCAGTGTTATGTGACAAGTCGACAGGTGCCTGGTATCTTCGAGGCCTTATCCAGTCAAGTACCTAAACTTCAGGTGGAATTGGGTACAGGCCTGCTGCTGGCATTGTGAAAATACCCCCTTTCATATAGTTCCCCTAACAAAATATTGACCCATTCATATAGTAAATTCCAAATATAAATTCCAAATATAGACCTTTTTATTCACGAATTCATGGGTGCCACCATTCCCGACTTTCGAATGAACTTGTTACCGTAAGGGTGTAACGTTCGTAACTCCTCGGCATTTGTCGATCTATCGTAATAAGGTTTAATGATACAGGTGTTATACTTCGACCGTTAATTACTCAAATAACACCTGTTGAAAAAGTGATCAAAACCTATTAAAGTGATAAGACAGTTGTTATAACGTCAAAGAAACCGCCCAATATATATTAATATATTACAAATATCTGTTAATAAAGTATAGAAGTTCGATATTTTACATATTGATTAAGAAAAGGAACTTTGTTTTGAAGGAAAAGAAATCAAATTCACAAGTAATTTAGATTAATAAATTAATAATTTATATTTCAAAAAAATTATTTTAAGTATTCTTGATAGATTTTCCGAAAGTTTGGAAAAATGAATTGGATATTAATATTTTTATAAAAGATTTTAATGTGCATATACAAGCTCTTAAAAATTTTGCGCAGATTTTAGTGATGGTCTTTAAACAGCTAACCAGAATAATAAAAAAAATATATAATAATATTATTTTGAACGCTTTTAAAATATTTACTTTCTGAAACATTTTTTTTTAGTTTAAAAAGAAATAATAACAAGGAAGTATTTAATTCAAATAGTCTCTGGTAATATTATTTTTAGTAGGGGAAAACAGCAAATCGGCAAAACAATGACATGAAATATATAATTCAACTGTTTTTTTAATTAAAATAATGCACGGGGATGTCATTCTGCAAGAAAAAAAAAGTTACATGAAATTAATAATTTTACACCTAAAAAGGGAAAAATTAAAATGCATAATTTGTTAATAATAAGTTAACTGATATTGTCCAACTTGCCGAAATTCAAATAATTCAAATAAATATCGCAACTATTTATTCCATTTGTTTCTTTTCTTTTTGGGAGAGTTCAAACGATATTTTTGGGATAAATTGGTTTATGCAATGAAAATATTGAGTATTTACCAGATTTTGATATTGGCCGGAGTTACCTTCGTCCGACCTAAAAGAGATGGCCATAATTATTGTGCTAGAAAGAAGCAGTCAAACTGGAAATTGGTCTTTTGTGATATCGGTTTAGTACTTTGTTCTTTTTCGGAGACAATTTTAAAACACGTTGTAAATTTTATAAAAAAGAATTGTTTTAAATTCCATGACCTTCATTTCTTTGTGTAAGCAATCAAAGGGTCATAAGATTAAACAATCACACTGATCAGTATATTAAAGGGGCTCCGTATTAAAGACACATGTGATGCCCCCAGGTGTAATAATCTACCTGGACAAAAACGTTTATTGTCACCTGGACGGAAGCATGAATTGCTGAATTATGTAATATTCTTCAATACGCAAAAAAATTATGCTCCATAAATTTCACCTTGATCAAGGATTTGTATAGTAATTGATTTTCATATTAATTGCATTTTTTTAAATAATTTTTTAGTTATAAAAATTTAATTTGAACAAGTATTTTCTTTCAGAACGGATACCTGTTTTAAATAAAAATGTTAAAATTCTATTTTATAATTAATATTAATCACGACAAATGACCATACAATGCCACGGTAAAAACCGAGCCTACACCCTCTTAATGGCGGACGACTATGCGGCACCTGGCGGTCAAGTTCGATAACTCAGTAATGACTTATTTCTGAAAGCGTCTATAAGCAACCCAACTGTATAGTAAAAATGTGTAATTTGAGTCAGAAAACCATTAATTTCATGGCAGGAATGTTTTTAAACATCAAATAATAATAAATACTTAATTGATTACAGCAACCAGTAGAGATTCTGGCCATTTGGGGTTAATTTACGACCCATTTATATATGTCAAAAATTACTACCCATTCATATAGTTGACAACTGCAAAAAACAGGCGCATTCAAGCGGCACGTCTGTATATACCTTTATATAGTTCCCCCAACAAAATATTGACCCATTCATATAGTAAATTCCAAATATAAGCAACCCAACTGTATAGTAAAATGTGTAATTTGAGTCAGAAAACCATTAATTTCACAGCAGGAATGTTTTTAAACATCAAATAATAATAAATACTTAATTGATTACAGCAACCAGTAGAGATTCTGGCCATTTGGGGTTAATTTACGACCCATTTATATATGTCAAAAATTACTACCCATTCATATAGTTGACAACTGCAAAAAACAGTCGCCTTCCAGCGGCACTTCTGTATATACCTCTATATAGGAAGTGATACCTACAATAGTACTTATGTATAGACAAGCCATTCTAATTCATCTCAATAATACTCACTGTAGGCAAGCCACTCTGATCAATCTCAATAGTACTTATGTATAGACAAGCCACTCTAATCCATCTCAGTAGTACTCATGTATAGGCAAGCCACTCTGATCCATCTCAATAGTACTTATGTATTGGTAAGCCTCTCTGATCCATCTCAATAATGTATCTAGTCAAACTACTATGATCCATCTCAATAGTACTTATGTATAGACAAGCCTCTCTAATCCATCTCAATAGTACTTATGTATAAGACAAGCCACTCTAATTCATCTCTATAGTACTTATGTATAGACAAGCCTCTCTGATCCATCTCAATAGTACTTATGTAAAGACAAACCTCTCTAATCCATCTCAATAGTACTTATGTATAGGCAAGCCTCTCTGATCCATCTCAATAGTCTTATGTATAGGCAATCCTCTCTGATCCATCTCAATAGTACTTATGTAAAGACAAGCCTCTCTGATCCATCTCAATAGTACTTATGTATAGACAAGCCTCTCTGATCCATCTCACTAGTACTTATGTATAGGCAAGCCACTCTGATCCATCTCAAAAGTACTTATGTATAGGCAAGCCTCTCTGATCCATCTCAATAGTACTTATGTATAGACAAGCCTCTCTGATCCATCTCAATAGTACTTATGTATAGACAAGCCTCTCTGACAGTCAGGGGCATCATCAAAAACAGTTATAAATTTTATAACCATTTTCAGTTATTTTCATTTTCAATAAGTAATGGAAAATGGTTATTTTTGAATTTCCTTTGATCTTTAAATCCTGATTGTGGCCATAATAAATTTTTCTCATTTGTGTTGGTATTTTTCTTTGATAAATTAACATTTCCTTTATAATTTGAAACCATAACATCTGATACGCAAGATCAGGAACATGGTACGCAAGTTGGTCAAAGTCAAGACCCTAAGGGACTTTAAATGCCAATTAAATGTTCATTATCTAATATAAGCAGTTCATTGATAATTAAGATGTTTTACTTCATCAATATCTTTAGAAATTCACATAAATCATGTGGTTTTGATGTTCAAGTTTCTTGATTCAGAGCTTGATGAAAATTTGACATGTTGTAGAAGAAATAACCAATTTTAGTTATTTTTGCAATTTTCCCTAAGGGAGATAATTCAAAAATGGAAAAATCTAACCAATAAAGGTTATTAAATTTATAACTGTTTTTGATGATGCCCCTGACTGTCTGATCCATCTCAATAGTACTTATATATAGACAAGCCTCTCTGATCCATCTCTATAGTACTTGTGTATAGACAAGCCTCTCTGATCCATCTCAATAGTACTTATGTAAAGACAAGCCTCTCTGATCCATCTCAATAGTACTTATATATAGACAAGCCTCTCTGATCCATCTCTATAGTACTTATGTATAGACAAGTCTCTCTGATCCATCTCAATAGTAATCTGGTAATACTTAAGGAACAAAGGATGTGGCTAACACAAAATTGAAAGTTTAAAACCAGAATACAGAAAAACAACTTTAGACATGAGACATCCACAAACCACAGAAGTAAAGACGTAAAACAGTGGCTCTTAATCTCTTAATTTGCACAGTGTTNAACAAAATTAAAACCCTAAATCCAAAAATGTAGGAGGAGTTCGCGTCGCAAGGATGTGTGACGGACGGACGGACGGACGGACGAGGCCAAAGACAATATCCCCGAACTTTCATTCGAAAATGCGGGGATAACAAGTAATTAGCTGCACATAAACTAAGGAAAATAAAAATTAGCCCTTATAATTCCTTCTATATATCTGAAATGGTAAGAGGTTATGTAAAATTGGTCAAAATATTACTTTAACTATATGATAAGAGGAATCCAAAGAAAGGAACCCCATTAAAATCCAACACAAAAATATATTTTACATATTCTGAAAATTGCAATTTCAGCCATTTTGACCCTTGTAGCTTGGAAATAGTAAGAGCTACGACAAATCCATTGGCATACTACTGAAAGCTAATATCAAGAGAAATCCAAAGAAAAAAATCCCATCAAAATCCAATGAAAAATGAAAATTTCAGGTACGGTTATCTGCAAATTTATCCCCATTCGGCCCCTCATAGCTCGAAAAAGAAACATGTTGTCAAAAAGATGATGGTGCAGCTCTATATTTATTTTCAAAAGGAATCCATTGCAAAAAACTGCATGAAAATGGGACAAAAAATAAATAAAATGAAATTTTTGAAAATCGCCCCTTTTGGGCCCCATTTATTTCGTGAACGGTACATGCCATGCAAAATCCGTTGGCATATTTCTGGTAGGAAATTTAATTAGGAACACACTGAAAGAAACCCCATCAAAATCCAATAAATTATAAATATTCTACATCCAAATATGTGAAAACACCCAATTTTGCCCTTTTTGGCCCCTTTTTTAAAAACGGGAGGGGCCAAAATTACCAAATCCAACCCAAGCCTTCCTTTTGTGCCAAGGAACACTGTGTTAAAATTTCATAAGAATTGACCAACTGGAACTTAAGTTACTGACAAAAAACAAAAGTGTCTACAGACGACGACGACGCAGGACGACAACGACGATGACGCAGTACGACAAGGACGACTACGACAGCGCCATACCATTATAAGACCTCAAATTTTTTGCGGTCGTATAAAAATTCATGCATAGGATATGTTGGCAAAATGATTTTCTATGTCTTATGATCGTTAAATTTGATCAAATATGCCACCTCTATTGGGTTTCCATGCAGGATATCAAAACCTTTGAGCAAACTCCTGCTCTAATAAGGGGAGATAATTTGTATAGAAATAATAGGAAAATATAAGTTTTTTTGGCATTTATTCAAATATTTAGTTCGGTGACCCCAAATTTCTTTTTGGTGCAAATTGAAGGAAAGTATATAAGCTAGTAATTTACCAAACTTTAAAAAATTTTATCTGATGTAACTAAAATAAATTTAAATATTGTCAAAATTCACTAATTTTACCTATCATTTCAACCAAAAATAGCTGATTTTTGGATGACAGATTTCACGCTCATATTGCTGGTGACCCCCAATCTTTATTTAATTTTTTGTATGCCTTAATAACAAAGCGCAAGTCATGAAAATAGCAGAAAATTCTATCTGACAATTTTTAGACCCCATACCACCTTAAAGACTATTATACATGAGCAAATTAAGAAATAGATTATTGCAAGCTGGCTCTATGTGATTTAGAACATGGGCAGACCTTATATTTGTCAATATTTTATACCGAGCGATAGCGAGGTATAAAATGAAGACAAATATAAGGTCCGACCATGTTCTAATTCGCATAGAGCCCAATTGCAATAATCTATTTCGATTCTAATATATTTAACAAGTGTTTTGAACATTCGAAGCGGCTCTTAGAGGGCAATATTGGGTTTGACACTAGAATTAAAATATGTTGGAAAACTGCATTCAAAAACACATAAATGGACATAGGGAAATCTATATTTTTATTTACAACATGTTGCTCATAAGCTTGTGAATTAATACAAATAATCTATTGCAAAAATATAAAATATGGATATTTAAAATCGAAGCGGATATATATGTGAGCTGGTTGTATTTCTGATTTATATGACTGCTTAATTATGTTATATTTGAAGCCAAAAAAAAGAAAAGAAAAGGAATAAAACTCATATTAATAATTTTATCAATGTTAAGAATTCAAATTTTTATATCTAAATTGTAGAGCATGATAAGATTTTATAACAACAACACATTTGTTGCTAGGTTACGGTTATGTCAATATCAGTTCCGATTCTTAAATTCAGTAAGTGTTGTAAATTTCTATTATTGTCATAATTTGATGCAGATTATGGGTGATTCATTATTTAAAACTTTATATACACATGAATATTGAGTGAATAAAACGTGAAACTGTACATTACGAATGTCCTTTTGTAAAAGATATACGCATGTGCTAAAAAATATTGTTGGAGTTAGAACATAGCTTTGTTTCCAAAGCCAAAGAAGAGAGTCATATTAGCACTTGCATTTACCTTTTCTTTGTATAAAGTGTCGACTGACAATACTTTTGTTTGAAATCCTTCAGTGCCCCCTGGAAATATCATAGTTATGATTAATTATATATATTTGTTTAGGTATGTTTCTCTTATGTCAGGAGAACCCTTGCTGACTTTATTTGACTCAACTGGGTATGTGTAATTTTTCTTGTGTGTCCAAATTACTTGTTATACAAACAATTGAAAAAAAGAAAAATCTTTTTTGGTTCCTGTGTCAATTCTTATGATTATAAAAGCATTATAAGGCCATACAAAATTAATTAATTGGTTCTCAGGCCATTTTTCATTTAAAATGATGAGGGAGGGAGGTGATTTTTTTTATCTTTTTATTTACCAAAAAATAGATGAGGCAGCTTTTTACATTGTAAAAACCACCAAAAATGTAGTGAGGGAGGTGATTTTTTATTTTTATTTTATTGAAATGGCAAAAAATAGGGTCAATGAGGGGCTTTTTTCAAGCCTCAAACTAGATGAGGGAGGGCCTGTGAACCAATAAATTATTTTTTTATGGCCTAACAATCTTTGCATCGCACACTGTATACTTACATATAGGTAATATCAATGATTCTCTTGATAAGCACCCTTTTTTCTGAACATGGTTTGTGTCATACTTAATAAGCTCCCCTCTCTTCAAATTTCTTAAGCACTCCAAGGAGCTTAATAAGAGGAATATGGTATATACTATCACATATAAACTTGCATTTACATATTATTACACATGTAACCCTGCATTTACACAGGAAAACGGCCTACAATCAGTGTATTATATTCTGTTATGTGAGACCTTTTCACAGATTTAATTTATTGTGAGAAATATGATATAATGCAATAGAAGGAACCAAATTACAGTAAATTTGATGTTCCTGCTACCCACCATTATTGGCTTTAATATTAATAATGTCGGTATCTTACCTTTCTTCTTTTTTGAAGATTTCTGTGAAAAATGTTTTGATAGCTGCAAAATGAAAAAAAAAAAACACAGTGTCATAAAAATTGTACCATCTTTTAATCAATATTGAACCTCCATTGTTACTAAGATACAGATCAATAACTTCCCCTAATTACCTGATAATCTAGATTTCATTTTTAAGCATCATTAACTTCCATATAATTACACAATGACATGATATATATCTGTAGACAAGGACTTACGTGATTTAATATTTAAGTATTGATGATGTTTCTTGATTAAGATACTTTGTATTCAATATTTCATTTCAAGCCAACATATATATACCAATATGATGTTTTTTCTCAAAAACATAGAACAAAGTAACATATCATATTGACCATATTGTTAAATACTAGTACATCTATGCCAACATGGTATGAATGGGTTAAAAATATTGTAACTGTAAGACACAAAGTTTATACGAAAAAGTTCAAGTGTAATATATTCAATCAACTTATGTTTTGCATCATAATTAGCAAACATATACATGATATAGTTCAAGGATTTTCTTAGCACAGAAGCAAGAGGAATATATATATATATATACATGTATAGATCAATGGAGAAGCAAAGGTTTATCTACTTTACAACTGTCTGTGTAATAAAGGTGATAAATATATATAAATATAAATGTAGCTTTGGAAAATAGGTAAAGGGATAATCAAAATCGAATTGCATAATTTGCAGATTTTTTTCAAAATCAAAGGGTTTAATTTTATTGAGAAATGAATTACATCAATAGTTTACATAGTGTAAAGAAACAACTGTTATGGAAATGGAAGTGATATTATTTACAGGAAAAAGAAGAATGATATTAATAGTTGTTCAACAAATAGCATGAAGTATAGACAGAAGGTCTTTTTTTTAAGCAATAAACCCCTTTAGTTCTGTTCTTAGCTGTGAGCCGTCATGTTAAACAGACACCTCTTTGAAACTACATACCCTCATAAAAATTTTGCAAACCTATTTTGAAATTGGATGAGTACATTTGTATTTTCAGCGGAGAAAAAGAAGACAATAGACAACAGTTCAAAAGTGACGACAAAAGTTCACATGGCCTATTAGGCCAGTTGAGCTAAAACTCATGTAGTCTAATAGACCCAGTATACTCGACAGAGCTGACATGCCAAATTAGATAGAATTTCCAGTTACTGTTAAAGAATGACTTTTGTAATTAAGTTTGTTTCTGTAATTATTGGTTTGGTACATTTTATAAACTTAAGGAAGAATTTGACTATTTAGAAAAATGATCTATAAATAATAATATCATGAATATGTGCATGTCTCGCCTGAAAAGTGCCACTATACCAAGCAATAAACCCCACAGTGTTGTATACACATACCTTTTTCAGTTTAAATCTACAAAGTAATGCCAATTTTCCTTTGAATGAAAATTTACTGGAAATTCAAACTTCACAGAAAGTTTTGAAAATGAATCTCCAAAATTACAACAAATATAGTAACGGTGTGAAATTAAATGAAATCAAAACAACACAATGAAAGCTGTTTTGTTTTTGTTTTTGGTTGTTTTTTTTACATTTCAAATTGCATTTATTTTCAAACTCAAGTTTTTTTCTTTTCTTGACAAATAATGAAATTTTATTGGTTTATAGTGCAATTAGTGCCTGCAGATGAAAGCCATCAGGCGAGACATTTAAAGAAATCATGTCAGGTGATGAAAAAATATACTGTTACATATTCCACTCTAAAAAAAAAGATCATTTTTACCCAATACATGTAATACCCCTGAATCTATCAGGAGTAGTCTGGTACTATTGCTGGGTGAGTAAGGGATATTTTCCTACAGAAAAGCTTTGTGTTTAAAGAACAGTTCAAGTCTTCAATCAAAATCATAATGTATCTCAAATTCATTTACACTGACAACTGAAATCTAATTAATTTCTTTCACTTACCAAAGTTTCTGCATTTTCTAAATCAGAGCCAGATTCATATTCATCTAATTGATAAACCTAAAATAAATCAATGTACATGAAATTACATGTAAAATTAAATAAAATATAAATGTGTTTTCACATTCAAAAAAATTATGCATATCTTTTAAAACCAAGAAATAATAGAAAACAAGAGGCTCTCAAGAGCCTGTATCGCTCACCTGGATCCTATGCAGCACTATAATTCCAAACTGATGGTCCATCTTTGTACATAAAAATCAGAAACTTTTTATAAAATTGAATTAAAATTGTTCAAGCAGTTTCAGAGAAGATTTTTAAATGCAGTTTCCAAACTTTAAGGGCCTATGTTAAGCTATGTTCCTTGCAGGCAGCTATCTAACATAAAACTTTGAAGAGGGTCACCCAAGGACTATCATATCAAAATTCTACTGAATTGTTCAAGCAGTTTCAGAGTAGAAGATCTTTTTACGCATTTCCCATTGGTTCCTATGTTAAACTATGTTCTGCCACTGGTGGCCATGTCGGAAGACAGATCAGCACCAAAGTAACAGGGCTACATACTCTCTGTACTAGGGTTTAACCAGGGTCTTTATCAGGCTGTGGTAATGTGGGATTTGAGTCTCTACCTGAGTTCCAACTAAACTCGACCAATTAGTTAACTTTGTTTGGGTGACTTCATTAACACACCTTTGAAATACAAAACATAGTCTATAAGCATTCAACGGATATATAAAATGTATAGACTTTAAATGACAAACCCATGCCAAATAATATACAAGATTTTTTTTTCAACGCATATTCTGTAGAGATCAAGAAACATTTTCTAATAAATGAGCTTAATGTTTCTATATACTGTATAGAATAAAAAGAACAAACTTTAATTTCACATTTGTGGTGAAATTTTATTAGACAGTCATATGTGAAGGTCAAGGTCACATGGTCAAATATCCTGGTATCAATTAGATCTTCCCATAAGAAATAAATGAATGCATGAATAATATGAAGACCTATCATGCCTATCACTTGCCATTTAAAAGATATACAATATGTTCAGTTTTTCACACAATTGTTCACATGCCATGGTCAAGATCCCCAGATCAAATACGGTATTACTGTACTACCTGAACATACATCTCATTCCAAGGTCAAGGAGTCAAAAATTCTGATATTGCTTGATAGGTCTTGCTATAATTATAGAATACACACTCAAAATTTTAAGCTCCATTACTGACCACTCAAAAGATACTCCAAATGTTAAAGTTTTGCAGACAAACAGACAGGCCAAAAACTATATGCCCCTAATCTTTGATTCTTGTGGACATAACAATTCACTATAACAAGAGGCTCTCAAGAGCCTGTATCGCTCACCTGGACCATGGCTGACATAGATAAAAGGCATTTCCAATAGGAAAAATGAAAAATAAAATTTAGCAGAATACTTTTTTTTCTAAAATTACAGTATTCTTGTTTGGTTTCCATAGCAACTGAAAGATCCACCATCCATTACAACCCATAACAGAACACCATTCAAAAAAAATTTGGACAGGGGTTCCCCTTATAAATAAAGTAATACATAGTGCTGAAATTAAAACTTGCAGACCACTTTTCAAATTAAAATTCAAAAATTTGGGCAGAGGTTCCCCTTAAAATCAATAGGGCCAATGTAAAAACTACATGTATGTTCCAGATGGTGGCCATCTTGGATGAGGTACGGACCTACCAGATACATTTTTTGGATGGGACCACCTAAGGACCATTGTGGCTTAGATTGGTTCTAATTGGACTAGTAGTTTCTGAGAAGAAGATCTTTGAATGTATATTCCACAGGGTCCAATGTTAAAACTATGTTCCCGCTGGCGGCCATCTTGGATGAGGTACAGACCTGTCGGATACCACTTTTGGAAGGGACCATCTAAGGACCATTGTGACTAAGTTTGTTTATAATTGGACTGGTAGTTTCTGAGAAGAAGATCTTTGAATGCGTTTACCCATAGGCTCCAATGTTAAAACTATGGTCCCCGCTGGCGGCCATCTTGAATTAGGTACGGACCTGTCTGATACCTTTTTTGGAAGGGACCACCTAAGGACCATTGTGACAAGTTTGGTTTTAATTGGACTGGTAGTTTCTGAGAAGAAGATCTTTGAATGTGTTTACCCATAGGGTCCAATGTTAAAACTATGCTCCAATCCCGGCTGGTGGCCATCTTGGATTAGGTACGGACCTGCCGGATACCTTTTTTGGAAGGGACCATCTAAGGACCATTGTGACTAAGTTTGGTTATAATTTGACTGGTAGTTTCTGAGAAGAGGATCTTTGAATGTGTTTACCCATAGGGTCCAATGTTAAAACTATGTTCCCTGCTGGCGGCCATCTTGGATGAGGTACTGACCTGCTGGATACCTTTTTTAAAGGGGACCACCCAAGGACTATTGTGACCAAATTTGGTTCCAATTGGCCCAGTGGTTTCAGAGGAGAAGATCTTTGAATGAAAAGTTTACGCCGGACGGACGGACGAAGGACGCCAAGTGATGACAAAAGCTCACCCTGGCATAGCCAGGTGAGCTAAAAATGACAACTTAATCCCTTTGGTGTTTGGAGATGCAGATGTTTTTGATTTTGTCTGCCTCTGGATCTCTTATTAATCAAATGCAAGTAAAGTTCTATTCCGGATTTTTTTTTTCAACTACCCACCTTGTTCAAAAAACATTTGTATGCAAGCATGAAGGTTGTTGAATGGAAATGTGTGAGAACTAGCCTGGATAGGATGGATTAACAGATCTATAATTATAGAATATAGATGCACATATGGACCATGACCATGTGTAGCTGGAGAGCATATATTTCATTGCATAATTCACCTGTCACCCAGACCAAGATTCAATTCTGGTATATATCCTAAGGGTGACAGTCCATCACTCTACCAACTGAGCTATAGGACAGCACTAGCTCAGCTAATGTAGGGTGTTATTTACCTATTAGTTCATGTAGTTACGGTAAGTAACTTCTATTTATAGATGGGGGTGCTCAGTCACACTCTCCTAACCTCATGGGTCATCATACCAAGATACTATATAATCAAATTCATTATGCCCTTCTTATATGCATCTAGGCTATTTTTATTGATAAGACCTGAAGCACTGATTACAAAAATCTGCCTGGTTTTTCTACAGTTTCATATACATGTACACTGTACATATGATATGGTTCCTGAAACTTATTTGTTTTATAATTTGCTGAAATAGGAATATAGAAAAGAAATGTACAGTAAATATTCCGGGTCGTTCAACATTACAAATGCTAGAAGTACTGGACAAATGGACCGAAGCCTTAGACAATGGTCATTACATTGATTGCATTTATCTGGATTTTCAAAAGGCTTTCGACAAGGTTCCACATAAGAGATTAATAGAAAAAATCCAAAGTTATGGTATTAAATGTCCAGTACTAGATTGGATAACAGATTTCCTAAAAAATAGGTCACAAAAAGTAATGGTAAATGGTACTAGCTCAGAATGGGAAGATGTGACTTCTGGCATACCTCAAGGATCAGTCCTGGGCCCAATTCTCTTTGTCATATACATAAAAGACCTTCCAGACAAAGTAAACTCTGACGCCTACTTATTTGCAGATGATACAAAAATATTTAGAATAATTACAGAACAAAATGACAAGGTAGTATTACAAAAAGATTCAGAACATTTGGAAGAATGGAGTGATAAATGGCTACTTAAATTTCACCCTGAAAAATGTACAATGTAAGCATATAAAAATCAGTAACAGAAACAATGAAGATGTAAATAAATATAAGTTAGCTGGACAGGAAATTGATAATGTTACTCAAGAGAAGGATATAGGAGTAATTATAGACTCCGAACTGACATTTGAAAATCACCTTTGTACAAAAGTAAACAAGGCCACATCAATATTTGCAGCTATGAGAAGAACATTTAATATCTTGATAATGGTCTTTTTTTGATTATATACAAAACTCTAGTCAGAACACACCTAGACTATGCAAGCTCTGTCTGGGCACCATACAAGATTAAGCATCTGAAAAATTAGAAAGTGTCCAAAAAAGAATAACCAAACAAATACCAGGTTTAAAAAGTTTGACATACCCGAGAGGCTTTAACAACTGGAATTACCAACATTACCATATAGACGACCAAGACTTGTACCATGACAGCTATAGAGTGGGAATAAACTTTGACCGTCACGTGACAAATCAAAATCTAAGTAATATAATCGAAGAGTCTGGCTTAGAGGACCTATAAGTCTGTGCTGGAAAATCACAATAAGTAAGTATAAAAAAATGCATTTCACTACGCAACTTTCTGCTAATCAACCACCACATTTACCGACATCAAACGGTAAAGCATTGGCCATGGGTTGTTTACCTAGGGGTACTAGGAAGAAATTTTCCTAGTCCTTTTGCTCAGATAGTGGTGGACTGTTATCCTAGGACGTTGGTCAGGGGACAGGCAAATTATTATTGATGATTCTGCTACAAATATGAATATTTATGTCAACCTCAATTCGTCATTGCAATTTTAAACCCTGGTGTAATTTTAAACCCATGCCATTGTCATTCAGACAGATATGAAAGCGCTTCTTTTGAAATTTTGCATACCCTGCTCTTAGGCATCTCTGTAGTTTTCATTTTAAATTATTTTTTCAGTAGATACCGGACTTGACGACCACTTTAAATCCGTCGGGCGTAAAGAGTTTGCATTTTAACTAATCACAACTATGCTATTTTGATATGTTGATGTCTTAAGATAAGATCATGGCCGATTGCAATATCCAAATTGTCAATTTATCATGAAAGTTTTACAAAATTCAAAGAACTTTCAAAATAATGTAAACATTCGCATCCATGAAAGATTATAGCCTCTAAACCACTTCCGGTGACCATTCAACACTGTCAATTTAAAGTTGGTGACTTATGAACAGTTTCTAGGACGTCACCTTTAGAAAAAAACAATTATGTACAATTTGAAAGCACATCCAACGCAGAATCATCTACATTTTTATAACAGGTGCTCGGAGAGTAAATTTCATGATATAGCTAAAGCCCAACATTTTTCATTCATCAATGATCTGTTTTCAAGATACTCTTTCATGAAATAGTCAATGCACAATGTTGAAATATGAAATCATAAAGTTTAAATGCATACGGAAATAGTGTCTTAACTTTTTTGTATACTATCGAGAAAAAAGGTGCAAAACTGTAATTTCGGAAACCGTAATTTCTCCGATCAGGTTTTGTGTTTTACTTTTTCAACTTCCGACGAGCGGCAAATTTCAACCATAGACTGACGAGCCTGTCTCAAATCCGTCGAATCTAACGGATATAGAGACAGATATAGACAACCGACCGAAAAACAATTGTATTTTTTGATTTGATTGGCTTGCATGCAAAACACTTTTTGATTGGTTGTTCTAAATTTAAAAATAACTTCTGGAGGAAAACCCTCCATTACTTCCGGTCGTATCCAAGGTAAACAACTTGCATCGTCGCAACTGAAAGGCCTTACAGAAAGTTAAAAAAGAAACAAATTAGATTAAAATACTTTGTAACAAATAAGTTTATTTAAATAGGGTTACTATTTTTCTGTTTATTTGAAATTAGTTGTCTTGTTTGTTTTTGACATTGTGACGTCATACAGTGGAATTTCCACTTTTTCGATTTGTCTTCATCTGTCCCTTGAGCGTAACAGAGCAAAGCGTAGTGAGCCAGGGGGCAGCACTAGTCAGTCTAATTTCAACCACTGCTCACATGTCCAACAATGACAGAAGAATATGGTGCACCATTTAAGAAAGTACATGCAATAATATGAAAAAGCTGATCTATAAAGGGGCAAAGTAATATACAGCAAAGAGATAACATATCTCCATTTCAGTGTTATGTGACATGTCGACAAGTGCCTTATATCCTCGACTGTCGATGCCGGGTACATCGAATCACCGAAAACACCGGGATTCGCCAAAAACACCGGATAAAACACCGAAAACACCATTGGAAATTGCGAAAACACCCTTTAATCATTAAATATCTTATATACTTATGGGTTTGTAGTGTTTTTGTTCAATTTTTTTTCATGATTTTTTTACTAAAGGCAATTTTGATATTGTTCACTCAAATCCTTCGTTATCCAATATGGCGGACATCAAATAAAGAGAGGTAACTCCTGTCAGTAACACTACAGGTAAGTTAATTATATAAGGAACCGTATACGAAATATAATAAAAACTATGGTTACTCTGCATTTTACAGGCTTGTAACTGTCAAGATTATAATCTTGCCTGCATTACCCATAAAAAGATAAATAAATAAAATATGTACATATTTACAACAATTGGAATGGTTATAAAGAAAAAGTTATATAAAGAAAAAAAAAATTTATGAGTTTTTTTTTTTTTTTTCATACTAAAATATTTATTATTCAAGGATTTGTACACTATACAAATCCTTATTATTATTTAAAAACGGAACCTAAAAAACAGATTGTAATTTCTTCATTTATTTTTTTTTTGTATCTTCAATGATTATAAAATTTGTCTAATATTTTACCAAATAATATCAGTTCACTTACTTATTGAAAAGTTACAGTAATTTACAATAATTCACATTAAAGTAAGATTACAATAAATAAAGCATATTAATTCACGTATTTGTATAGCTTTCAAATTTTGCACCATTTCCAAATATTTAAAATACATATTTCAAATTATTCAGGGGAAATTTTTAAAAGTTAATCGATAGGAAAAATATGAAAATCTCGATATACAGATCCAAAATCGGACTAGTATGTAATTCTGCCCCATTGCTATACAATGCAAGTTATTGTTGAAATACAATTTTGCCAACCAAAAAATTGATTTTGTAACGTCACTGATTGGATTTGCGAACAAGCCTATTATAAGTTTATTTCAATAAAAGTTTATAACCACTAAGGTATCCTACACACGTTTTGTGAATTAATTCTATATAAAGCAATATATATTCTTGTTGTAGTGCTAGTGCCATCTTATGGCCATATATTGCCTTAATACTAAATACATTTTCTAAGGGTAATAAAGAAAAAAATATTATTTATTTGTACATGCACATAATACACATCCTGTCTTTGAAATGCAATAAAATCAAAAGGCACACTTTTTCAATCACCGATAATGATTACTTCATTACATTACAATTTGACACATATGATGTTTTGATGGCGATTAACAGGTGACAACTATATATTGATTTCTTGTTTTGTTAATTAGATCAATTTTAAACTACATTCCCACCTCATTTATCAATGATTAAGTTATTAAACTTCCTTTGACACATCTATGGAATGTTAATATGTTTAGATAGCAATTAACAAGGGACTAGTACTGATTTCATGTATTGCCTTGTTGAATTAATTTAGTGATTGTTCGAGTTATTCAACAAGCGTAAAATATAAATATAAAACAATAATTAAATATTGAAAGTATAATTAGGTCAACTGAATACATATAATTCTTGATGAAATATCAATCAAAGAGTTTATTTATTCAAATGTATATTATGTAAATTTTGCTCCTGTTACGCAGGTAGCTGCGGCTAGGTTTATTGATATATATATTATGAAGTTTACCATATAAATATAAAACAAATAATTAAATTTTGATAGTATATCAATTTTAGGTGAAATTTCAAACATTAAAATCTTTCATAATTTCTTTGCTATAATTTAATTATGTTATTTGAAGGGTGCACAAAATTAAACAAAACACTTACCTTTTCGGGGACTTGGTCTGGAAAAAACTCCATCCTCAAAGTAGCATTTGAATAGGTAAAAATTATTATCCATTGCCCTTACATACTTATTTCACAAAAAAAACAAACAAACAAAAAAAAAGAAAACAAGTTTTCCATTTCTTTGAAGTTTATTTTTGAGAAAATATACAGTTAACACAGAAACAATTTAAAAAAATTCTTTAATCAGTACAATGATTGCTAATTTGTCATTTAATAAAGTTAAGTTATAAAAAAATTATTGTTTAACAACTATCTAATTGCATCCATAATAAAATAAACACTCAACTTTCATTTTAATTAATTATTGCTTAACGTTTATGACCATAATAAGATAACAATCTAAACAAATCTTGCATATGAATTTATTATAAATCAAGTAATATATATCTTGTTTTCTCCTCTCAAACCATTATAAATGTATATTAATTATAGAAGTAATCATGGTTATCAAGGTACAAGTAAAGATAGATATAGATTGAACATGCAATTAATATGACAAGAGTTGTCTTTCTTTGACGGCGGCCATATTGCCTTCTAAACGAAATGTACAGAGTATGTGAAAATCCTCCCTGGTGACCAAATTCACCAAAAGATACTTCTAAAAACACCTTTACATCCTAGTTTGGTATGGTAGCTTTTGAATAAATGGTGTTTTCGCAATTTCCACTGGTGTTTTCGGTGTTTTATCCGGTGTTTTTGGGAAATCCCGGTGTTTTCGGTGATTCGAAGTACCGGTCGATGCCTTATCCAGCCAAGAACCTAAACTTCAGGTGGAATTGGGTACAGGCCTGCCGCTGGCATTTTGAAAATACCCCCCCTTTCATATAGTTCCCCCAACAAAATATTGACCCGTTCATATAGTAAATTCCAAATATGGTCTCGTAATGTATTACCGGTGTAATCTATTTCCGGTGTAGACATTTTATTTTGTATTACGTCACGGGTCATGGGGTCAAAAGTAAAAAGTTAACATGTGGTAACTTGAGGAGAACGTCAAGTATTTGTAGGCAAGATTTCCTGGAAAAATATGCAGCACCTACCGGTAACTTTTAAATTTAATATATTTAACAGGTAAAATGGCGGATTCCAAAATATCGTGGCATGTCACATATTTTTGATTGCCTACTGTAACGTGAAAACTTCATCGAATTCCACTTCGGAAACATCGTTGAAGTCGTCTGTTATTGGTTTTTGTAAATAGTTCCTTGTCGTGTACACATGCGCAAAGAATTTGGATTAATCCACAAAGAAAGTGTGGAAAGCAATTAGGGGCAATTTAATTAAAAAAATGAGTCATTTTTATGATGATTAAATGGTCACAATGTGACGTATGTTCGCACATGTGAACTTAATATTTTATACCCCCTACAAGTTTTTCAACAAATAGATGAGTTCAAATGTCCATGCTGCAAATAAATCATGACCATGACATATTGATTAATTTTCTTACTCTTTTACATTTCAAAATGACTGTTGTAAATTTTACCCTAGTTTTTCAATGAGAAAATTCCTTGTGTTGTATGTTTCATCTTGAAGTTATGGCCTGATCCTGCTGTGGACAATTGAATTATCAACAAATAATTGAATTGAACTGTCATTTTATATCTCGAATGATCTCCCATACAAAAAATTTTGGATTCCCTCTAGATTTTTCATTTTAATATGACGATATCCAATATGCACCGGAAATAGATTACACAACTTTCACGGTAAGTGGTGTGACATCATATTTTTATTTATTCATAGTTGCTTTAACATTTATAGCTGAGAATTAATAGTTATATCACCAGTTATCTCAAGTGATTGTCTTTTCATTGTATGGTAGTCAAAGTAAAACTAATCGCGTATACATTAGCGGTAAACCAGTTTTCCTACAAGTACACCGGAAATACATTACACAATCATAATATGAGGAAGGCACAGCCTTGAATGCCAGCGAAGAAATTCCACTCTTACCCAGCTTTACTACTATGCAGTATAGTGATTACTTGGGAGTTTGACGACAAGCTGGTTTTGAACGTTTCAATAGCGAAATTTCTGTTTTGAGCAGTAATCAGCGTCTTACATCACAACTCGTTCGCTTTTGTCTAAGTACTTCCTCCAATTTGCACTACGATTTTGTCAACAGGCAACAGGATGAAAATACCGTCTCAAAATATGTTATGTTGAACACAATTAAATGTAATATAGAGATAACCCTACTATATTTTAGGATCTGAATGGGGGATCGTAGATTTGGTTTTCGTTTGAGCAGAAACGCTGCTATTGGTTCCGACAGTAAACCTTGGATTTTACCCCCTGAAAATTTTGACGCTATCCAATCAAAATTAGCGTTACATACATATAAGAATGAAATATCTCTGTGTTAAACCAGGCGTTTTCGATCGTTACCATGATTAGACAGGTCACATCCGCGGAACCCCCCTCTGGATGCACTAATGGATCATTACAATAAGATCGAGTGTTTATCATCGTATTGCCAAGCAAAGACAATGACAAAATCACACTTTTAATTTGGTCGGCTGACACTGAGTACCATTGATGAATATTTCCTGTTTTCCAGGAGGGTCTGGTGATTTGAAGGATTTACACTAGCTGCTCAGAATGATTCAGTTTTGCGATGTCTTTGTGTATTTGTGTTGTCTGTGTTATATTGTCTTCATTTATGTTACATCTTGAATTTCCGTGATTTTAACCTTTTTATTCAATAACTCGCCAGTCCTCCCTTTCTCTCATTGCTTGTGTATTGTCTGTCACAGTATTCAAGCCTTGAGCCTCCTTTACTTAAGGGTCCTACTGTGTAATTTGACATCTAGGCATTGTAGCCGATCTATCATGGTAAGGGTCGTAAAATGTCTCTAG
>MJUU01004173.1:0-12920 GCA_002080025.1 Modiolus philippinarum
GTGATGGCAAAAGCTCACACTGACCCTTCGGGTCAGGTGAGCTAATAAAAGCTATCCTAGATTCTAATCCACAATCGCCCTAATTTCTTTAATCTCTCTAAAAAAGTTTTGATTTTTGGCAAATTTGGGTAAATTTATTAAAAAATGACATTATTTTTCACAAAAATTGATAAATATACATATATCATATATGTGTACAGTAAAATTCGCCTGCAAACCCAAAATGTTAAGAAAAAAAAATGGATGAGAATATAGGAATTATTATGACCTAATTGAAGAAATTTGATTTCAACTGTTTGATGAAAAGGGTATCTTGCACATAAATACTCGGCTATTTTGTTACCACGACTTAAAAAAACACACATCCAATTCCTAGCTAAGTCGTCAAAACGAGTTAACCCAAGTCGTGATTTATTTTTTTGGGGGGGTGGGGGTTGTTTTTGGTCTGTTTTCAACTTCTATTTTCCACAAATTGAATGTAAATGTTGAGAACTCGGATTTATTTTAAGTGTTACGTTTTGTGTTTTTACTGACCTAACAATTCTATTGGAAAATTATGGTTAATGTAAATAAACAGATTTTCAAAGGGGATAATTTCATAAGATGAGTGAGAGGTAAAGATGTTGAAATGTACTTAATTTAGTGTTATGTATTTGTTATTGATAAAAAAAAAATAGTTTCCTATACTGTAAACGTATTAATTATCGCGGTTTGTTGAACTGGGACATATTTGCGGGTAACAACTTTCGCAGTTTTTAGGAACAACTAAAATATGTAACTACCTTCTGAGTGTTTCTGAGATATTCGCGGGTATTCATTTTTGCGGTCTTTTGTCAACCACGAAAATAGTACACCGCGAAAATTACTACGCTTACAGTATTTAAAGTGATGTTTTTAATCAGAAATTACTCATCGTTTGACTTGATGAGAGAGGTAAGGTTTTTTTAATGTTTTTAATTCAGTGCTACAAGTTTTTGTTATTGATACAACGAAAAATAAATATCTATATCTTAAATAATTTTTTTTAATCAGAAATCAATCCACGTTGGGCCGGATGAGAGCGGTAAGATGTTTTAGATGTACTTAATTCAGTGCTACGTATTTGTTATTGTTACAAAAAATAGTTTCCCATATTGATCAGAAATTAGACCACGTTTGGCTGGACCAGGACTATATTTTTATACTATTTAAGTAGAGTCGTCTTCATGTATATCGGAAGGCAATAAAAAAATGGAAACTAACACATGTTTCTTTATTGAGGCCCAGTATTCACTGCTATTCGAAATAGGTCAAGGAATTTCTAAATATAAACATGTATCCTGTGCACACCTTGGAAGGCATTTTTTGGTAAGAAAAATATATATTCGTCAGCTCTAGTTCAAACTATATTTAAGACAGCCTTTGTTTCATGTTATTGTGAAAAGACGTTACAATAGTAAAAGAAGTTAACACAACTCAAATGTAACAGAAAACACCTGCAGAGGCCGAATATCACTATCACATGTCACAATCAACATAAAATTGTACAAGAAAACATCAATAAAAAGACAAATGACAAAAATAAACAACGATAGGAAATCGGGAGAGTCAGAGTTGGCTTCAAAGTCAACAGACATAACAAAACATAAACCATCATCAAGGACAGAAGACAAAAAATACGAGAATGGACATTCTCAGCTACACACTCACAGTCTGAACTCTACAAAACACCAAGAGTGACACCAGGTTCTTCGGGAGGGTAAACGTATGACAATGCAAATCTCCTTGACAAAACATACCAAAAATGATACAGATGATTTTTTTCTGATACACTTTAGGCGGCTGAATCACTATAAATATATACGTAGTTGTCTATAAAATAGCAACATGAACAACCTTTGTTTAATAAGTGTCAGATGTAGGCTAATGCAATTAATTAAATAATAGTAATAGTTAATTACTTACAACACTTTTATGTGAAAAACGAGGATACATTTACAGCAAATGTTTGCTCTTCAAAAGAGCGTTATCAGGCTGATTATGTCTGAAGCAGGTGTTTGCTTGTGTGATAAAATATGGATTCCGAAGGTTTTGATGACATGGAAATCTAAATATTGCATGTTTATAATTAAAAATGAATAAGTCAGTAAAAGAATTATAAAATGTCAACAAAATTATATATGGTCGATTCTTTAAGTGTTTAACATGGATTCTCTGTAAGGACCAGGATTACGTGGAAATGGCATGTCACAGAATTAGCTGATTTTCATTTTATATGTTGAAACTAACCCAAGAATCACAAAAATAATGCTAGTTTCTTATTTTTCACCAAAGCTGCCATGGTAATGATGACTGCAATTTCGGGCCAATTCAAAAACCCTAAAATATGCACTTTCAAACTTTTTTTTCAAGGAAATCAATACATTTAATATAATATACTTTGAGCATTATTGGCCATCTCAAAAAAGTAAAAAATCTTTGCACAAATATGAAGTCAAAACGACGCTTTCGAATATGTCAAGAACTTGATCTTTTTTTCACTACAAATTTTCGACAAAACTATGCTTATTTTGTCACTTTTCAATGTCAATTTTCAGGAAATGCTCCACTTGAACATACTTAATGGTAACATTGTCATATACACCTTGGTTAATTTTTCAAATAAACAGAATAATCTTGGAAGGGTAAGAATAAGTGTCCTTAAAGATCAACGTTCAAGTTACAAAGCCAAATTGGAAATGACATGAAGTTCTATGTTAAAATTTGGGCCAAGGAAGAACATTCAATATCAGTTTTTATACAGTCTTTGAGTTTATGGTCTTCCAAACGTTTAGATTTTATCTGCACTGAAGAGACATAAGTTGTCGAAATGCGCATATGCAGAATTTAAATTCACTGTAACTTCGGTATTTAGTCATCTGTATAATGTAAATCAAGATGTATTTAGCTGATTTTACTTTTAAGTCTTGCAGGCATAATTCGTAAAATAGCTCCAACGAAAAACTTATGATAACAGAGTTTAATTTAAGCCCTGTTTTGTGTGTTGGGTTTACATCAAAACAACCCATTTTTTCAAATTGATCATCAACATTTTCATTGGTTCGATTGTTAAGAGTTTTAATCAATCTTTTCAGTGAAAAGACATTCAAAGAATAAGTACTCCAACGAAAAAATGAATGTTTGCATTCAATGGATATAACGGTGATCTGCTTTCATAATAAGAAATTAAACTATTAATCTCCAAAAAAATTAGATTAAGGATTAATTAACATAATTTAAAAATTACAATTCGTCCACTTCCGGTATTTGTTTTCTTCGCAATTACCAGTTCTATTAAGAGCTAAGGAAAAACCTGGTTCAAAACTATTTCGATTTACGGTGCTTTGTCTACTAATTAACATAAACTTCGACGAAAATTCAAGAAAACTGCAAAATCAAGTAAATGTTAAAATTGCCGTGCAACTACGTACATTCATGAATCCAATTTAAAACTTTGCAGTTGAAAAGTATGGGTCGTAATTTAAATACAACACTTAACTTGCATCTTCATGCACCATGTCATCACAATGTATTTGTACAATGAAAATTGATAAATCATCAAACTTTGCTTACAAAACTCTTCGTTGGAGTAACTACAAAGAACCCGATAGTGTTTACAAAATGGACAATTACGAGATAAAATTGGTCGTTTAATTTTGGAAACACTGCGTGTACCCAGATGAAAGCTGGCGCATAAAAATATGATTATTTAAAGACAAGAAAAACTGTTAGTAAAGCGCACTAATATAAACCCCCGCTCCCCCATTTGATTCAAGAAATAATAAAAATAAAATCAAGTCAGTTTTTTTTTTTTATAAAAGTGCTCAATGGTAATATGCACTAAACATTCTGTGAAAATTTCAGTGAATTTTACAAAGTGGTCTAGGAGGAGTTGTCGCCACAAAGTATGAACCCTATGGTGGACGGACCAATGGACGGACGAACACCATGATCAGTATATACCGCTAAAGTGGTTGTATAAAAAGATATATTTTTTCTGGTCAATATCGGGACTGAAGAAATAGTAGTATCCATTGATATCTATCGAAACTCTCTTAACTCTGCTAAAATATTCAAGTATCTTTATTTTTTTCTATTTGTCTGAATTGAAATCTGTCTCATAATTGTGAAAACATAAAAAAAATTCATGTAATGAGTAAAACTTTGTAAAGGACTTGAAAACCGAAGTAAACGTGACAATCGACTTTTTTTTTTATAATATTTCAATAATTTTTTGTAATATTTCATTTTCTGAACGAGAATTCATATTCTCTTATTAAATAATACTGGATTACAGACTGATATTATGTTTCAAGCAATTTGTCACAATAGGGGCATTAATATTTCCATTGCGCCAGAAAAAAAAATCGTCGTGCCACAATCTATACATCATTTTCACAAAAAAATGTATACTGTTCAATATTGTGCACATTGACAGGTAGATAAAAGTGCTGATACGTTTTACTATAAGTGCCGCGAGATTTGTGGTGATCCTAGTTTTACAAGATTTCTAGTGCGTCTGTAATATTTTATAAATTTGGCAGTCTGTAAATGTGGTCGTCAAGGAAAACATTTAAGCTCCTAGCGATGTAATAGCAATACATAATTTAAAGTCGATTGGTCAGTTGTTTTATTTCCAAATCTTAAAACCATATGTTACTCATGAAAAAAGGGGATTTGTACTGCAGATGAATGTTCCGTATAAAATTAAAAAAAAATACTTGATTTATTCTTGAAACACAGATTACCGTCACTAATATTACTTCTTTGAAGGGTAAGAGTTCTTGCATAGTCTATGCCTACCCAATCGAAACATAACATACTCCATATTATAATATTAGATGTACTTCTACATCGGGTTGTATAATTTCTCAAGCTAGTTTTTCGGTCTGTTTGATCTGTTGCAGATGTTTTCACAATGCCTCAATAACATTTAAGGTTATTATTTTAATTTATTTATGTATGTTACTAGTACATGTACATGTATTTAATTTTCTTTATTATTTTTGCAGTCTTTGTGGAAAAAATATGAGAGTACTCTAATAATTATATATTTGCTAGTATAATTTGGAATTTTTCTGCTTTTGTGAAGTCTGCTAGATTGAATTCTATCGTCAAAAAATATAAATCTTGCGTGTATTTTTAGGTAATTCGAGTTATAGTGTAATTGATTTTTACAAAGTGTTTTGCTCTACCTACAACATTTTCGATATTTATTTGTGGACCAATTCAGAATGGATGCAGTATTGCAGTTTTATAAAATCTCGTTTTCTTATTTATAATTTTAAAAAGTTGTATGACGTTTCTTTTAAGAGTTAAGTTTCAAGTCTCCCAATTGAAGGTGCTAGGCGTCTTGGCAACAACGGCAGTAGAATACCGAAATAACTAGGAAAACGATGACCACAAAAATCAAAGTCCAAAAACATGGCAAAACAGTTATGGAAAAGAACCCATTTTCCCAATATTTTAAGACATGTTCTTTTTAATAGTTTTTTTTCTAATGATAATTTCAGAACAATATATCTTTTGGGGTATACCGAATGGACCAATATTAAATTGAGTAACGTGGAACTTTTTATAAATATATAAAAATAGAGAAGATCAAGACTTATATTTATAGCAGGGGCTATTCAATTATTATAGTTTTTACTGGTACTGACCTTTGTCTAGTACATTAAGTAAGGAGGCCTCTCACTGATACTGCCGATGTCTACTGAAATCCATTATGATTCTTTACCAATCCCTTCGGGAAGTTTTGAATTTGATTATTATTCCGTAGTGCGACAGTGTTTTACCAGCAGACTAGGTTCCTTGAGCCAGTCGGCAGTTTAGCGACGAGCAATCCTCGACTTGACCCATCTTTCTTAATTACGATTTGTCTTATTGTTTCCTTTTCAAGAATGTGGTCTTGGAGTTAGTGGTCTACCTGTTTTGGGTTTTATTTGTTTGTTTATTATACTATAGGGAAACGGGATAGAGAAAGGGGAGGTTTGGGTACCCATAACCCGGTTTAACCCTACCGCTGGCTGTTGCTAGTGACGGTACCGAGTACGGCTATCTCGAGTTCCTATCGTTTTCTATGTTTTTTTTGGTCATTTTATTCTTTTTCTTGTGCAGTTCCCTGGTGGATTGTTGCATGTAATTGTAATGTTCGGCCATTGTAAGTGTTTCCTATTATCGTTTCTTCATAAAATTAGTTTTTAATTTATATAAATATATTTTAGGTATTTAGTTTTCTAAATCTTCTGGAAAGAGGGAATGTTGCATTGCCTTATACTAGAGCGAGAGAATACTGTAAGAGGCTTTATAACTTAATTTAAATAAGTCTAAATTAAATCATCATATATCAAAGGAGTCGAACAATTTTATTGCCTTACTTAAAATTTTTACCATTGTATAGTTGACAATGGTTTTGTATATGCTTTGTCTTTTGCCCCCTCTTTTCGGTAATTTTGATATTACCCTGATGGAATAACAAGTTTGCGAGTCCACTGGTCAACTATTTAACAAGACAAGCGTCAAGCAAACAGATGAAGACAATTTCGCTTCGCTGGAACCCATCATGAACATTGAACCAGAATGTGGTGGTCCGGATTAAACAATTCGTTGGTTTTGCAAGCACCTGAAATTCGAGCGAAAGTGAATGTGTTCTTAGAATTCATAACTATATATATCGTCATTTGACACATCTAACATGTCTTAAAAATGATTATTGATAATCAGTTTCATAAATTTCTGCCTTTCATTCATCAATTTTTATTTAGCAAAGGAAAGCAATAAAAAAATATGTTAATACCAATCCTCACTTCGGTTTGAGTAAGCTAAAACACAGCATAGGAACCTGTGCGCCTGAAATATCTTTTTGACGTTCTTATCTGTAACCTTTTGCCGTTTTCTTGAATAATTAACAGGTCAAGTTGGCATTTTTTAATAAAATAAAGATAATATTTCATCATTTAAAAGGGGTTTACGTTGTACATAGTGTGTGTCAGTATTCTTAGATATTGTCAAATTTAGATTTCTAGTTTTATTGCCACTTAAGTCTTAAGTGAATTATAAAGTTAATCATTTGGCTGTTTTTCTTGGAAAACTAAACATATACAACCCTTAAACTTCCTTATTTTGGCATTGAAATAACAATTTTCTACGACAGCTTATTCATGTAATTCGTATAGAGTAGAACACAAAATGCAAATAAAAATCATTTACATTTTTAAATTCATTTATATGATTTTTAATCGTAAAACGATTTTGAAAAAGTAACTTGTATGATTTTTTTTAAATTCCTTTGGTTTTTCTATTGGCTTACACATTTTATTAATTTGTTTTGTCACAGTATAGGAACCTGTGCCCCTTACAGACGTTCATATCTGTAGCCTTGTTATCCTTTTCTTGAATAATTAACAGGTCAAGTAAGCATTTTCTGCATTCCTAGATGTTGTCAAATTTAGATTTCTTGTTTTAATGCCACTTTTTTTGAATTATAAAGTTATTTTTTGGCTTAAACGTTTAGCTTAAACCTCTTGTGATAACGTGTAAAGATACGTCTCACTCAATTTTATGCAAAATTTTGATTATATAGGTAGCTACATTGTTAAGACTTTTGCGATATAAATACAAAATAAGAAAAACTGCAATAAGCTTACAGTTGTACCAGTTAACAGATATATATCACAACTGTTAACAGAATACAGTTGAATTTTTTGTTAAATGGATATTCTTGCTATCAAAAGGAAAGCACAGGAAGTTGTCTTCTTGTGAATATGTTGCTTACGCTATAATAGACTAACCATATAAAGACACATTTGAAACTGGTCTTTTCCCGTAGAATGACTGCTAAGTTCACCATTACCTTAATAAACAACATATTTCTTCTCAAAAATGGTATCCCTCTGTACACCAATCAGTCATTCGCATTTGGTCAACATGAAAGACATAAAATGTATCTTGCAACAAGAACATATGGTCAATGTTTACCGGACTTGTATGTTTATTCATGTTTTTTCCTACAAAAACGGTAAACAACATACAGAAAAAATGTAAATTAGATATTTCAGGCGCACAGGTACCTTTACTGTTTAAAGGTAAAAATATATTATTGTTTTGTTGTAAAAGGACAAATAAAAGAAGGTAATTACTCTTATTAAAATGGCATCACGTTCCGATACAAAAAAGGTGTTAAAACCATTTTCAATTATATGACAGAAGGCATTTGACAAAATATGGTTATACTTCATCATAACACTATTAGTACATGAAAAATCACGCATATTTATTGTGAAAAGCTAATTAATTGATAACTGTATTAATTTGGTTGGTTGATGAGCTTACTTGCAACAAACGTTATATTGATTTCAGCGAAAATTTATTTTAGAATTGACATCAGTAGTATTCATGTTATTCGTGTCGGGTACAAGACAAAATGCAAATAAAAATCGTTTACATATCTTAAATATATTTATATGATTTTTAATCGTACAACGATTTTGAGAAAGTCGTTTGTTTGATTTTTTTAATTCCTTTGTTTTGTTTTTCAATTTGCTTGCACATTAATTCGCTCGTCACAGTATAGGAACCCGTGCCCCTTAAATATCTTATTGGCGTTCTCATCTGTAGCATTTTTACCGTTTTCTTAAATAATTAACAGGTCAGGTAAGCATTTTCTGCATTTTAGATAAGAAAAAAAAATTATCATTTAAAAGGGGTTTACGTTGTACACAGTGTGTGTCAATATTCTTAGATATTGTCAAATTTAGATTTCTAGTTTAATTGCCAGTTAAGTCTTAAGTGAATTATAAAGTTCATCATTTGGTTGTTTTTCTTGGAAAACTAAATTCTTCTTGGAAAACTAAACATATACAGCCCTTAAACTTCTTGTGACATCTCACTTTCATGCAAAATTTTGATTATACAGGTAGATACATTGTTAAGATTTTTGCGATATAAATACAAAATAAGAAAAACTGCAATAAGCTTACAGTTGTACCGGTAAACAAACATATACCACAACTGTTTACAGAATACAGTTGAAATTTTTGTTAAATGGATATTCTTACTATCAAAAAGGAAGCCAGGAAGTTATCTTCTTGTGAATATGTTGCTTACCCTATAATATACTAACCATATAAATATGGACACACAAAGACACATTTGAGCAAAGAAATTGGTCTTTTCCTGTTGAATGACTGCTGAGATCACCGATTCTTCAGATATTTACATTTGTAAACAACATATTTCTTCTAAAAAACGTCACCCCTCGATCCCCCCTGTACACCAATCAGCTATTCTCATTGGGTCAAAATGAAAGACATTAAATTGTATCTCGAAACGAGAAAATTTGTTCAATGTTTACCGGACCTGTACGTTTATTCGTTTTTTTTATGTTTATTCGTGTTTTTTTTCCTAAAAAAAACGTTAAACAACATACAGAAAAAACGTAAATCAGAAATTTCAGGCCCTCGGTTTTTTTGTTGTTGTAAAAGTGCAAATAAAAGAAGGTAATTACTCTAATTAAAACAGCATGTCAAGTGTAACGTTCCGACACAAAAAAAAAGTGCTAAAACTATTTTCAATTATATGACAGATGCATTTGACAAAATATGGTTATACTTCATCATAACACTATTAGTACACCAAAAGAACACATATTTATTGCGAAACGCTAACTAATTGATAACTGTATGAATTTGGAATTGGTCTTTCCTGTTGAATGACTGTTGAGATCATCGATACTTGCGGATATTTACATTTGTAAACAACGTATTTCTTATCAAAATCTTTATCCCCCTGTACACCAATCAGTCATTCACATTTGGTCAACATGAAAGACATAAAAGTGTATCTCGGAACGAGAAAATATGTTCAATGTTTACCATACCTGTATGTTTATTCGTATTTCTTCCTTACAAAAACGTTAAAAAGCATACAGCGTACAGAAAAAAACGTAAATCAGATATTTCAGGCGCACAGCTTCCTATACTGTGTTTGTCAGTTCTTCAAAATTTGCTGTATTATTTTTAAAAATCGTTACGATCATTCAAAAAATTAATACTATTCTTAAATAATGTTTACTATTTAAAAATCGTTTATTCGATTTAAAAATTATTTTTACAATTTTTGACAAATTGTTTATAGGATTTTGAAAAAATAAGATTGCACGATCTTTTTAAATCGTTGGTACGATTTTATAATCATTCGTATAACATTAATTGTATAGGTTTTTAAATTCATTTTTACGAATTTAAACTTCGTCTTTAAAATTGTGAAAACCTTTTTAAAACCGTGCAAAATGGTTCAGTGTCGTTAAAACGATTTTTAAACTCGTCATCCTACAAAATATTTTCTTAAAACTGTTCAACATACAAAATATACCGAAATGATTTTTAAAAATCGTAAAAACGAATGAAAAAATCGTTCAAAGAAAATAAAATTTGGACAAAAGCTTTTTTGAAGTTTACGCGGCATGAATAAGTTGTTATGGCTCTTATCTTATTTCCCTAGCAATGAGTGCAAATTTGAAGTCTTGGAGACCGGAAACATATTCCCCAGGTCCTAAGCATCCTTGCTGTAAAGTTTCATCCAATTCCAAGCACTTTAATTTTCCCGCCTTTTTTGCCATTTCCATGACAACCGGTGCTAATTTGAAGTCTTGGAGAACAGAAGCCAATTCCCCATGTCCTGAGCAACGTTCCTGTAAAGTTTCATCCAGTTCTGTGCACTTTGATTTTCAAATCTTTTTTGCCATTTCCATGTTTCCATGGCAACCAGTGCTAATTTTAAGTCTTGGAGACCAGAAGCCAATTCCCCATGTCCTAAGCAACCTTCCTGTAAAGTTTCATCCAATTCTGAGCACTTTGATTTATCCGCCTTATTTGCTGTTTCCTTGGCAACCGGTGCCATTTTGAAAATTCCAAAACCTGTTTGCACCTTTCGGGATAATGATCCATCTTCCTGTGAAAATTGGTGAAGATTGGACCATTAGTGTTTGAGAAAATGGTCGGACAAAATTATAAGGCGGAAAGAGAAGAAAAGCGTAGAATTATAATAAAAATTTACAATTGTATCAGGATGCTGATACAAAAGTCCCAAACGAACTCCCAAATCAGAAATCAGGGCTACAAATCACTTCCGCACAACCTTAGCAACCTGTCTGTTGAATTTCATTCAATTTTGAGCAATTTGTATTTTCCTGGTTTGGTTCTGTTTCTATGGCAACAGTAGTCATTTTGAAGTCTTTGACACCAAAGACCAAATTCCCACATCTAAGGTAACCTTTCTGTAAAGTTTGAACCAATTCTGAATATTATCATTTTCACACCTTTTTTTCCATTTCCGTAGCAACGGGTGCAAATTTGAAGTCTTGGAGACCAGAAACATATAATATTCCCCATGTCCTAAGCATCCTTGCTGTAAAGTTTCATCCAGTTCCAAGCACTTTCATTTTCCCGCCTTTTTGCCATTTCCATTGGAACCGGTGCCAATCCTTAGTCTTGGAGACCAGAAACATATGATATTCCCTATGTCCTCAGCATCCTTGCTGTATAGTTTCATCCAATTCTGAGCACTTTGATTTTCCCGCCTTTCTTGCAATTTCCATGGCAACTGGTGCCAATTTGAAGTCTTGGAGACCAGAAGCCAATTCCCCATGTCCTAAGCAACCTTCCTGTAAAGTTTCATCCAATTCTGAGCACTTCGATTTTCCCGCCTTTTTTGCCATTCATATGGCAACCGGTACCATTTTAAAAATTCTGAAACCTGTTTGCACCTTTTGGGATAGGGATCCATATTCATGTGAAGTTTGGTGAAGATCGGACCATTAGTCTTTAAGAAAATGGTCGGACAAAATTATAAGGCGGAAAGAGAAGAAAGGCGTAGAAAAATAATAATAAGAATTGAGTAAAAACAATAAGTCTCCCCAAACTTCGTTTGGGATAATAATAAGAATTGAGTAAAAACAATAATTCTCCCCAAGCTTCGTTTGGGAGACTTAATAACTGTATCGGTTTAGAAAAAAAAGATGTTCAATGGCCGTCATAATATCACTGAAAGATAGCAGTGACGTGTCGATGTCCCAAATGAAAATGGACATTTTCAGCCAGATTCACGTTGACTCGCTGACAATTTAACGTGTGCTGTTAACAGAGCAGTACATGCTTACCCTTCCGACCCACTTGATGTCATCTACAGTTTTTATGGAGATTCATACTGTCAGTGCTTTAGTTTTTTTTGTCTTTTATATAATAGTGCTGAATTTTAAGATGTCTTCGTTATTGATGTTTGCTGTACCGATTCGTTCTTGTTATTGTCTGAATACTAAAGAGATTTTCAGATTTCAAAATCGTTACCTTGGTACTGTTTGAGGGTAAGAGAAGTACCACGTATTATAGATTTTTCATTGTTAAAAATGGCTTAACCGATCAGATAGCAATATTTTTCAGAATCATAAATGCCCCACCGATTGTGTGACAATTGCTGTATGGAGGTTAGGACAAGCTTACCGCTTCAGTTTTGAGTGTTGCATGTGTGGTGTTCGTGTGTTTTGTGGGTGCATATGTAGTGTCTTTAGTCTTCCATCGTTTGGTTTTCTTGTTTATGTCTTGTTTCTGGAATTTGAATTATGAAATCTTTGTTCCTTCAGTATTCTACTGCTGTTGTTTTAGTGTCACACCAATTTGGGCTTCGACCTAAGATTTAAAAAAATATAAGAGAAAATATGCAATAGATTTAATATTCAAAGTCCAGAAAAGTCAAGAATTTACAGTATCTTCTTTATTTCTCAAAATCCGCCATATCCTAAATCTGAAAAAACTATCAATCGATATAGGTATTGAAATATCTAATTTTACGATGGAAACACTGAAGTCAATCAATTAAGCCCACAATGCAAGGTTGGGGGGGGGGGG